>JASDQU010751466.1:0-10804 GCA_032191745.1 Picea mariana
TCTTTATAATACCTTAATTTTCTTTTTTCCTCTAACTCTTTATCACACCACATTTTTTCCTTAAATTTTGATTTGACATTTTTTTTAATAGTATCTTTATTCTACAAAATGGTTTCTTCCATGATTCCCCAATAGTTTAGCTAAGACCAGGCGTCTTTATGCCATCCTTGTTTGAGTCGATGGTGGTTATGACATGATTTTGAAGCAATTTTAGGTAGCCTCTTGTCTTCCATGTTGTTTAACTTGTTCTTATACATTAGGTATCTAGTCATAGCCATGCTCTCAATGGGGGGAAGGCTTGTTTCTACTAGGAGGATGGGATAGGGCATATTTCCTTTAATTTTGAGATTATATGTTATAAAATTATTTTGTATTTGCTCTACCTTTCTCCAGGATTCACGAGAAATACTACAACCCCAGACTTCACATCCATGAAGAATATCAAGTGTAACAAGAGTCTCTAAGAGGAGTTTCTTCTTATCCCAACTCGAAAGATCAATTGATTTACAATTGTTTTCAAGCCGATTTAATAATATATAAATAAATAATTTAACATATAAAAAAACTTATAATTATAATTTAAAGATTATTAAAAATTTCAAGGAGAGTTTTGTAATATAATGATATAATTGATATAAATAATAATATATAAATAAATAATCTAACATTTTTTTATTAAAAAAAAAGAAATCTTCCCTTACATAGGATTTGGCCTTTCCCAATTTGCTATAATAAAAAAATTAGGATTGCGTGATCTCTAACTCTCAATGTATGTATGAGTTTAATAGGATTTGACATTTCCCAATTTGTTATAACCAAAAATCTAGGATTGCATGATCTTTAATTCTCAATGTATAAGTTTCATTATAGATTATTATTTTTTAAAATAAATGATTATATGAAATTGTATGAAAATCACATACTTATAATATATATATATATATATATATATAATTATTATTAAAAAATTAAAAATATGAAATAAATATGAAATAAAAGAATTTGAAATTTAACATTTAAATTCTAAAAAAAATTACATTTTATATTTCTTAAAGATTTAATATAAAATTGATATGTGAATTCTCATAAAAATATAAAAATAAGTTGTGTGTTTCATTAATCTCATTATATTGCATGTATTTTAGTGTTAATAAGTCAAAAAATCTCTACCAAATTGTTTAGTGCATATAATTATGCACACTAAGGAATTTAGTAGTGGGGCGGTGATTAATTAATCAATTAGATGTTTAGGTCATATCATGAAAAACTAATAAAATATGAAGTAAAATAATTTTGTTTTATTAATCTTTACATTCAATATTTCTTACTGATTTAAAATAAAAATTAGCTTTTGCAGTCTCATAAAACAAATTGTT
Organism: Picea mariana; assembly: GCA_032191745.1. Taxonomy (NCBI): domain Eukaryota; kingdom Viridiplantae; phylum Streptophyta; class Pinopsida; order Pinales; family Pinaceae; genus Picea; species Picea mariana. The sequence continues at coordinate 1,377 of JASDQU010751466.1, forward strand.
TGTTGCATTAATTTTATTATATTGTATTGATTTTAGTGTTATTAAAATTGATGAAATTTTACTAACTTATTCACTACATTCTAAAAAAGTTCCACACATCAAAAGATTTGATCCCCATGATCCACACATAGTTCAAATGAATGTAAGAATCATATATGTTTAAGTGACACATAGTTAAAATGAATGTAAGAATCATATATGTTTAAGTGAAATCTAATTAGATGGAAGAGTATGTTCCCATAACAAGAAATCATGGTTTTTTGTTTTTTATTTTTTATCCATTTCAATTATATTAATCATTCTATAAAAGCAAAAAAAACTTTAATTAAAATTTTCAAAATTTCAAATATTTCATAATTACAATTTCCATAAATTAATCACAATTCTTTATAATCAAATATTTGCAAAGTACAATGAAAGATTATATTTCTAATTCCTTAACTTTTCTAATCCCGATGCAAGGTTAAATGAATATATTACATTTCTATGCACTTCGTTTATTCTGTGGGAGAAGCATATAATATAGACTCCATAAATCAATTTTAAAGTTAAATCACCACATGGTATAGAATATTAGAATTGGATTATAGAGGAATATATAAATTGTACATATTGTGCTAAGAAATATTTTCAATACAAATATAGTTGAGATCAATCCTATGGATATTAATTTGTTGGATGCGTTTTTCTTTACTATGGCATATTATGTTCATTGTTTTGTAAGGAAGTCTCAACCCTATGGATATTAGTTTGTTGGATACATTTTCCTTTACTATGGTATAGTATGTTGATTGTTTTGTAAGGAAGTGGTTTGTTGGATTTATTTTTAGGAAGTGTTCCATATTAAGTGTATTAAGTGTTAGAAGTAGTTTGGTAAGGGTGTTAGAAGTAGTGATTTTTTATAGCGATTTTTGGCATATTATGTTCATAGTTTTGTAAAGAAGTTGTTTGTTGGATTTATTTTTTAGGAGTGTTTCATATTTAGTGTTAATAGTTTCATAAGGGTGTTAGAAGTAGTGATTTTTTATTGTGATTTTTGATGGTGATATTTTTATTTGAGTAGCATTGTTCTTTAAATAGCCTATCATGACTGGAATGGTGGATGTTATATTCTTAAATGTTTATCATTTGTCTAGATATTTCATCTAAAAATAAATAAATGCATGGATGGGAGAACATGCTTTGTCAATACAAGCTGCCACCATGTACATGAATGCAAATTCATATATAAATTCACTATTTCAAGAAAATGAAAGTATTACATAACGTTTTTCCTTTTCTGGATGTCATAATTGAAATCTAACATTGCATTTATAATTTCGAACCTATTTTTTGTATAGATCCTTATGTTTGAAATAATTGATTAGATAGAATTGTAGGGAAAAAATTGTCTTTGGTATAATTTAGTAGTGAGGAATGAATAACTATTCAATGAAATCATTTGAGATCGTGATCATGAAAAATAAGCAAGACTAAGCAAATGAGAAATCAAAGAATTTGGTATTTGAGTTTTAATAATATCTACATTCCATATGCCATAGTGATTTAAATTTGATATTTATCTATGCATTCTTAGAAAATAAGTTGTTTGTTGCATAGATTTCATTATATAGCATCGATTTCATTGTTCATATAGTTGATAACTTTTGACCAAGTTGTTCATTGTATTGATCTTAGTATAGTGCATTAATTTTAGTGTTTGTACATTGGATAAAGGCTACATGAAAAAGACATTGTTGTTTTGAAACAATTGATTAGATGGAATTGTAGGGAAATAATTACACACATTAAATCAATTTAGTAGTGAGTAAATGGATAACTAATGAATTACATGGTCTAAGATTGTGATCATAGAAAAATTGAAAACACTAAGTGTTATTACTTAGACAATCCCTAAAGTAAATCCAACACTATTCAAGGGGAATCCTAAGGATATAGATAGATAGGTTTCCCACTATCACCTCAGTGTCCTTGCCCCTACACTTATAGGCCTGGGTTACTAGCCTGTTGACGCTTGAATCCGTTAGGACCGAAACGACAACCTCATGAGGATGTAAATCCCCCTACATTTTTATAGAGGTGGTTTCTTTAATTTAATATTTTCTTGAGATTTCAGATATTCAAAATATGGGACTTGAATAGAAGACTGTCATGGTAATTCAAAGAAATATAAATATTGCAAGAAAGATAAAAAGGAAAATGTTTTCTTTTCTTTTTTAAAGAAATTTCATGAGAAAGGACCAGGAACCGAGCACATTCACACATTTAAAGCAAATAATCAAAATTTCCTCACATCCATCATAGTTTAAAATGAATATTTTTTATCACATAAAAATAAAAAAGAAGATGGTTTGCATGCATAAGAGAACTTTAACAAAGTGAACATGGGTAGCTCAAATAAAGATAATGATAGATCAACCTAAAATAATTTATATTCAAAACTCCGGGTTACAAAGTATAGTCGAGATTGTTCTTGAAATAGCTCTCTTGAAATTTCTAAAAAATATTTAGTCTATTACATATTCTTTGAAATTTAAAATGCGTTTGTCTTAAAGACTGGGATTGGGGCTCCCACATACCATAAAGAAAATATACACAAGAGTGAATCTTTCAGAAGGAAGATGGTGGGCGATAAAAGAATAACAAGACCTGGTAAGAAGAAAATAGAAGTTATCAGTCTTTGGTTAAACATTTCTAGTGAAAGAGGTGGAATAACTGAATGAATGACTTGATAAAGAAAGAAAATATGTGATCAATGTAAACTTACGTTGTTAGAAAAACAGGACCGTGGAGCAATAAAATAAAAAAAATGTGGAAACAAAACACAAAAGATACACAATACAATAGAGACACAGATTTACGTGGTTCACCCAGTGTGGGCTACATCCACCAGAGAAATTGTCAGGTCCTTCCTTTATTATTATCCATCATATGAAGGGATACAACCTACAACAAATCCGTTGTAACTTCCTCTTCTTTCTCTCACAGTGTTTTATCTCAGAATACAATATTCACCATCAACAATAGCCGCAATACATTTCCCTCATAAAAGAGGATTGCCTTCTAGGTCAAAAACCCTAACATAATTTCTAGTGTTAGATCTGCAACCTTATAATGAATGGTCCAGATTTACAATGAAATTACAATATACATTTACAAGAAAAAAATTTCTTTGGGGGCTTCGCCCTCAAACCCCTGCTGGGGGCCCACTTGCCCCCAGACCCCCCAGTTGGGGGGATAGCCCCCCCGGACCACGTAGAGGGGGTACCCCCCCTCTACACTCCCCCGCGTGGAAGAGTGTACATACTTCTGGGGTGTAANCAACCAACACTATGATGGTCTCTCATATATTCACTTTCTTTCTAGTGTCCTTTTATTGTCTTCATTAACGGTTACAAGAACCATATCAACTATTTATTGCCCCTCTATGGTCAATTTATCGATCAATTTCTTAAACCATTCTTCAATATAACTTTTCATTGGTGCCACGTTGATTTCATGTCAGATTTTGATGTTGATTACTCGCCCTCCAAGTCTCTTAGATCAAGCGAAATTCCATGTAATGCTTCTTAAGTGTCCTGATTTTTCATGGAGTAGTCCACTAGATAATTTTCTATGTCGTCCTCATCATACTCAAGTATACCATAGAAATTTTCAAATGAAAAACCTTTAAAAATATCAACTTTATTATCAAACTATTGCTTTGTTAGGAACACTGAGTTGAGCATTAATTTTGGGTCTTAGACATCGTTAGTTCTTATGGCTAGGTCTACCTCCATGAGCCTTTTGAATAGTTCTTCCCTCCTTGATATAACTTCACTTCACACTTGAACAATATCATTCAAGTTTTTTATCTTTTCTTTCCAACACATGTTCAACTATTTTATCTGACTTGGAGAGGGAAGATCTTCCTCTCTTCTTCTTAGCTCTGTCATGTTGTAATTTTTTTTTCCAAAGGGTTGTACAACATCAAGGTAAAAACCTTGTTCATTCTTTAGGCCGTCTTGCAAATACTCATGAAAGGCATGTGCCCTCGAGCCAAAAGAAACCATGTTTTTCAAAATTTTCCAAGCCTCTGTGATCAGTGCCATTGTTTTCTTAATATTTCTCTCCACATAACTGATGGCTTATGTAAGTAAGATCGAGGATCCTTTTAATTTAGCAGTGGGCATGGTGGGTCCAACAATTGTCAAAGGACTAAAAAGGAGTGGAAGAGGCATTAAAGTGTCTTCCAATTCCCTGATCCTTTCTTTCAATTTCATGTTTTTCGCTTCATGACCACCAATGGAGTCATCTAGTGCATCGTCAATAGCTCTATGAATTCTAGAAATTCGGGAAGGCCGCATATATCTTAGGTCAACCTATGAATGTTATTTTCCCTTCTTATTCTTTACATCACTTTTCTCAATAATTATATTCTTGGATTCTCTGTCGAAGACAATGCTCTGAAAATAAAATGACTCTTCCTCGTTGAAGGTCTCATTCTCAATAATTTCCAATGATGGATTCTGGTGAGTCGCGTTCCCTTAATGACCTAATGGGGGAAAATTTTTCTCAATGTCCACCTTGAGCTCCGTATCTTCAAGGGAGAAGCTATTGGTATCACTCTCTATGCTCTGGTCTTTTTCCTCTTGCACGACATTTTTCCTCTTTTTTCTTAGAGGAAGCTTGTGCAAGCTCTCAATTTTTTCCGACGTGGGGTTATTTTCTCCTCCGTTGTCTGAACTACTGTTGGTCACTTTTCTAGGTGGGTAGATCACTGGACCATTAATCTGATATGTTGTAGTTTTAGGAGTAACAGTTGGGGACTGGGCACTCTTATCGCTAGGACCCTTTCCTTTCTGCTTGTAAAACTCATTGGTACTGAGTATCGTTTCTAATTCACTAGCATTGTGAGTAGGATCTCCCGATTTATTATCTTCTTATTCACTTAGAATAATATGAATAAATGAATTTCTAAATTCCACTGCTATCATATGTTCCACAAAAATTCCATTAGGTTCAAACCCTTTTATCTTTTCAACATATTTGAGATTCAAATTGTGGAAGTGGTTTGCAAATTCATGGACTTTTTTTTATGCTCTTGAATATAAAATCCCCAATTTTCCAAGGCAAGGGTATGAACTTCTTTCTTCGTTTCTCATGAAAAATGTGAAGCCACAAATTATACTTCCATGCAACTTCTGTAATAAACATTTTATCATACACATGGCATGGAAGAAAGGTGGTATTTTCCTTAGAACCAAAAATCCTGATAACATTATTATTTTCCATTTTCTCCAATGTCCCCTTTATATCCAGTAATTTACTTGGTTGGTCGAATATTCTAGGGGTATCTTTTCCAAACGACAATCCTTTAAAAATTGAGACAAAATCATTGAAAACTTCATAGAAATGAAAAGAATCCTTATGTCTCCACAACGCTTGGTACCAGAAGGCAACTGGGTCAAATTCATAGTTCACCCTCTTACAAATAGACAATTTAGGAAATTGACAACAATATGCTATCACAAAAAACAAATAAGAAGTCATGAAGAATTTCTTATCTTTTTTGTACTGTGACAATTGGGAAGAGATTTTAATGGAAATCAGTTTTCCCCAATCAAAAATAGATTTCTCTTTGACAATAAAATATAAGATATAAAGAATCATATTGGAAATGTTGGCAGTACTTTCTTGGCCTGTTACCCTGGTGAATAACCAAGCAATTTCCCGAAAGGGGATTTTGAACGAGTTGACTTGCAACCTATTAATGTATTCAAAGATAACCGTGGGATTCTCCAAGAACTCAGGAAATAGGTCCAGGTTGTTGTCATGCTTTTTCAGGAAATCCTTGCAATATTATCCTTTGAAAGTAAGTGTTGGCTCAGGGAGCTTCAACATTTTACGGAACACTTGAGGGGAAAGAGAGATGGGAGAATGGTATTGAAGTTGAATAATCTGTTGAATTGGTATATATTTCTCAACACACCATGAAACCAGTTCCTTGCAGTCGAAAACCTCAAGGACACACCCTTCATGATCAATTTCAGAAGTCTAGATCACTTCCTTCTGAGTATAAGGGGATGAATAGTAAGAATAAACTCTAGACCATTCAAAGTTTTGGTCCTCTCATCCAAAAGGATTTAAAGTATCTCCGCAGAACTATTTTCGAGATGATACTACCATAAATTGATGAGAGTGTTATTTTAATCCAGATAATATTTGCAATGAGTGCTTGCAAGAGATAACAATAATATAATCTTCGTCAAATCATGCTTTAATGCGGTTTTAATGAGAAATATCCTCGAGCCCTTTGCTTATTAATGGTGATATTTACAGAACCTGCATGATGAGTTAGTAGCATTAATCCATTCTTAAATGTGTATTGGGAAAAGCATGAGGACGGTGAGGAAGGATGAGAATGAATAGGATTTGGAAATTTTATGAACCCGAGAACCCAAGAACCCTCGGTTGTGAAAGTTCAGAAATAGGATAAGTGTTGTAATGCGGTCGGTCGGAATCAATATATGAGAGATGATATACCTAGGAGATCATTGAGTCCGATAGTCAAAAAGTATATCACATATATTTTGGGTGCAAAATGGATATCGCGGAACATGGGATATGAAATATTGAACCTGCAAACCCTGGAACTCGCAACTGTAGAAATGGTTAAGTATAGAATAATACAAGGGTTGGTCAGACTCATGATATGGGAGTATGGATGGAGATGAAGATCTGTGATTCCGCCAACCCGTGAACCTGCCGCTTTAAAAAATGACTAAGTATAGTAATCAGAAAGGGAAAAAAAAAGAGAGGAGAAAATAAAAGGGGAATTTTGATAAGTATAGAAGAGGGAAAAGAAATGAAAAAAAAAGAATAATGGAAAATAGAAAGGGGAGGGAAACTCGGAAATGGGAAATGGTCTCAACAACTGGCTCCAATTTTGGGATGATAACCCCCTGTGGTTTGTCAAGAATATAGAATCTTTGTGACCAGGAGTCTTTGTCCATTGGGTTATGGAGTCAATGGTAAGAATATACAAACCGAAAAATAAATTAATGTACAAGTAGAATGAGAAATGTTTTAGGGGAAAAAACCTTTCAAATGTTTCTCGTTGATAGGAAGCATCAATATTTTACCCTTCATGTCTTGGAGAATATAGGAATTAAAACCCATGATCTTTTCAACAATGTATGGTCCAATCCAGAGTGCTTTGAAATTTGTATGCATCGATGGTTTCTCTTTGGACTTGTTCCAAAGTAACACCATTTCTCCCTTCTAAAAATTCTTTACAGTTGCACTATGATCAAAATATATTTTGATACTTTGTTGTCGCTGAGAAGTTCGATTCAAGGCTTTGCTTCATTCTTCTTCCAATTTCAACAACTGGTTGATCCTCCTTTGGATAGGTGAATTGTCTTATGTAACTTATGTATTAAACATGAAATTCAAGGCATTGAGTTCGAGGATAATTGGAATTTTTTATTATTTCCTATAAACCAGTGTATACGGGGACATCCCAGTGATGTCCTTTGGATTCGTTCTTCTTTCCCACAACGCATCAGTCAACTTTAGATGCCAATTCCTTTGGTTCTTGACGATAATTTTCTTTAAAATCTGAACGAGTGTCTTATTTGTCGATTCTGCAATACCATTGCCTTGTGGATAATAATTTGATGATTGAACCATGATAATTCCATATTCTCCATAGAATTCTGCAAACTTTGACCCGATGAAAATCGAACCATTATTAGTGATAAATTTATCTGGGACACCGAATCTTGATAAGATATTATCTTTGAGGAACTTGATCAAATCTTCAGAATCAATGCTTTTCAATGCCACTGCTTCTGGCCACTTTGTAAAATAATACATACCGGTCAGAATATACATGTGTCCCTTACTTGAATTAAGATTTATTGGGCCGACAACTTTAAGTCCCCATTGAGAGAATGATTTCTCTATAATTATGGGATGTAACGACATCGCAGATATATTAACTTTCCCTGAAAAATTGCTAGCATGCTACACACTTCCTTATTGTGGCATATGAGTCTCTAAATATTGATGGCCATGTTGGAACAGGGGCAGAACCAAGGTTCAATGCTTCAACAACGCACCAAAAAAACCTAACTACTGGCCCTTTCGGCAACACCTGCGAAGTAGATGAAGTCTCACCCGAGGTAGAGGCAGGGGGGTTGTAGAACTCAAGTGTCTACAACCTAGCTAGGACATCGATCTATGATCATAATAATTAACAGAGCACTTAGTAGTTAATATTCATTATATTTTACCCTTATTCACATCACATGTCAAAACCCTAATTACAAAACAATGCATTATTCAACAAGACCTAATCATATTCAGCCATTTAGCACATAACATCGAGCAGATCTAGCATTCATTCACATTATTAAGCACTAAGCTACTACACCATATGCATCTAACATACATAAAGATTACAACACCAAGCCTAAATCACATCAATAACATATGCACAAAGCAACCACAACACAGGATATATGTGGTTCACCCCCAACGTGGGGATATGTGCACCAACTCTTTGTCTTCTTTATTATCTTCTTTCAAAATTATTACATGTATAGAGCCACAAAAATAGCTCCGCATAAGATAGGATATCTGCACTCACCTCTCCAGATCCTCCTTCCTCGAGTTAGGTCACAACACGAAGACTTACACAGTCTACACACAAAGTCTCTTACAATCACTTGCACTTAGCTCTGGAAGTCTTAACACATAGTATGCACCAAGAATTCATAACTATTTTCACTTAGCACACTCGACTCTTCTTACATCGCCTAGCTACTTATTTATAATTTACAAAAGGGGCCTAAACATGGGTAAACCCATGGGCTGACATCCCATACCCGTTACATAAACCCTAATCCCCAAAAATCCTACAAAAGGAGGAGAGATCCCACAATATCCGCTTCACCTGGGCACTCCGTCTTCGACCAGCCTGTCGAAGTCCCAAAAAGTGGTCATACATGACCAAGGTTCTCCAAAACTTGGTCAAGGGACAACATGCCCCCAACACTCACCTGTGACTCGTCTCGAGTCACTCTGATCTGGGAAATTCTGCTTCGAAGGTCTCAAGCTTAGCTTGAGCTGCCTCGACCTGCTGCATCGCCAGAGCCTCATGCTCGTTGAAATCCTAAATAATTTTCTCGGTGATAGGTCCTTCCAAGCATTGTTCCATTGTGGTGACCACTTGTTCCAGCTCTGCAACTCGTCCGTCAATATCTTCAAAAATTGTGCAGGATTCGTCCTGCATCGGCTGGAGTCTTTGGGTCACTTCCATGACTCTACTCTAGATGGCATGAACCTGTTGTTGAATCGTGCACACCTCCTATGACCTTTTCATCTTCTCGACTACTGACAGTAGTTTCAACTGTGCCTTTATTGTATCTTCTTGTTTCTTT
>JASDQU010751466.1:11726-27500 GCA_032191745.1 Picea mariana
CATATCCTTATCCTCTTGGTGAATATGGTGTAGGTTCCTTTGATGTGCTGTTCATTTCCTGTACCTATTCCTTCTTCTTCCTTCTATTGTTGTTGGGTCTGTCATACTCTTCTCGATTGACTACAGGACTTCCGATGAGGTCGGGGTCGGAGATTTAGGTCAGTTCGACTAGTACAAGGAACTCTACAGGCCATTCCTTGGTTATTTCTTCCATGTCCTCCTCTGTGAGCTTGTAATAGGACTGGAGCTCTTCCTTGTGTTCATCCTCGCATGCAGTGATGTAAATGAAATACCTGTCTACGCGAAGCTTCGCAAGTGGTTAGAACCTATGCAGTGTATTCGGTGTTATGCGAGGGAAGGATTCAATGGCCCTCTTCAGCTACACATCATAGGTGTGGAACACCACATTCGGCTGCCATTGTTTTTCCATGTCGTTCAAATACCAAAGGGTAGTGAACCTTGTGACCAATGCTTCAGATGGCTCGACTTTAGGGAAGGCGGCTCCTTCTAGCATTTCCCAAGCGATGAAAGAAACAGGGATAAAAAACCAGTTGAAGTGAAACTCATATCCCAAGTCTTGCGCTTCGAGGAAATATTTCTCTAACTGGTTGACAAGGTAGCTCACCCAGTTCATTTTCATTCCCTCAATGCATTTTCTTGTGAGTTTGATGACAAACCTCATGACCTGCGTTGGTATGTTCTTCTTGATGAGCTTACCAATGATGAATAGGAAAGATAGGTGCACTGCGCCATTTGGGATGGAGGCTACCTTGTAGCCCCGCTTCCCCTTCTCTACATCAACGTAGGTGACTTTTATTCGCTGCACCAGGGCGCAGTCTACAACCTTCCTTGGGTAAAAGTCCTGAGGGTCTGATCCTTTCATGCTCAATATGGTGATCCGATGGATCAATGTCATATCTACAGTGATGCGTCTATCCAACCACAAGTAACCACCATGGTAGCAAGACAAGAGGAGTTTAACGCACACGCTAACCTACCGATGTTTTTTGAAGTGTGGTATCTTCATCACATTAAGGATCATTAATCTTACGACGTCCATGGTACATGACTGGGGGATTATCTTCAAATTATTCCCTATTTTTGTTGTCAAATACTTATGTGGGGCGAGCATTCCATAATTATTGTGATATCCCAAGTTGAAATCATTGATCTTTAGCGTCATAATCTATCCCAGTTGTAGTCCAACTGTGCGTATCCCCTTCGAGAGGTATGTAGTGATCAGTGTATAGTTGAAGTCCCTTGGGATGCTATCATGACTAACTATGCCAGCCAGAGGCAGGATATGGTCAGGGAGGATTGATGGGATGAGATTCACGTTTTCCAAGTCGTCGTGATGCTTGCTCCGTTTCTCTGTCGCAGTTCGAGAGGGTCCATATCAACGTGCAGTTGATGGGGAGGCTTGCAATCCTCTCGTCGACGAGGCTTGTACTTCTGCAGACATGACCTTCTCAGCCATGAGGTCAATCAAAATCTCTTTGACAAATTTCTCTACTATGCTAAGGTCGCTCGACATACATGCTCGTGATCAAATGTATCAGATAGGTGGAAAATTGCTCAAGATAAGAAGAATGGGTGGCGAGGTCTCAATAAGAACTGTGCGAAAGAAATTAGTTCTCTATCGGCTCAGATAATCACAATTCACAAAATTACCCTCGGTGCAACATTTGACGGGTTAAATATACAATGTCACAATAGACTCCTCCAACGAGCAGGAATGCCTCAATCAACACAATTCCATCCGTTATGGCGTGGTTCCAATGGTCCAATGGTGATTTTTCTGGCAATAACTTCATTTCTAGACATTATGGAGCATCGTTCTAATGGTCAAGACACCTCCAACGGTCATATTGCATTGTCATGGTGAAGTGTCAGTCTACATTGTTTTTCTATTCTAGCGAGGTTCAAGTTCTGCAACCCTTCCTTCTGCGAAGTCCTCTCTGGAACCTCCTGCAATTTTTCTAGCTTTGCTTTCTTCTTAATGATATTTCTTTCTTTCTTTCCTGTGATCTGCGTCTCTGAATTCCTCTTTCCATTTTTGTTCTTATCTTCTCTTAGCATAGTAACTTCACACTGTTGAGGGTCTTTCATAGGGTTCGAGGGTAATACTTTTTCTATTACTATTTTATAGTAGGTGCTCTTCTCTCATGGATGGGTAAGTTCTTTAAGATTTCTTGCGTTCTTTTGATTTCGATAGCCAAGTATCTGGCCCTTAGTTTCTTTGACTTGTCCTCTTGTTATTCTAGTAAGTGTGTTATTCTCCCAGCCATGAAATCTCTTAATTCTTTCTTTTTCTTCTCTATAGCTTCCTCTTCTTCTTTCCTTCAGATCTGATCTCTCTCAATCCAATTCTTTCCTAACAAAATTACAAAAGGAGCGTTTTTCTCGATAAAATTAATGACCTCGAATTCTTCTTTTGTTGATGTTCCATGAGAACTCATATGAACATGAGTAAGTCTTCCACATAGGTCACACAGGCTCATAGGCAGAAGCGCAGTTTTGCGTGAGTAGGAAATATTTGGGATCGCCAACATCGCCAGAGAGATATATTGGGAAACCCTTTATTTAAAAATAGGGGTATCCGAAAAGATAGATACGCCTACGATAGGCTCGAAGTTTTCCTTGATTGTTTCAATAGAAAATTAAAAATACCTTGACCTTTTTAGAACAGGTTGGAGTCAAATAACAATGATTTGAAACACTTGTTATCATCTTTCCTTTAAACAATCTGATTCCTCCCAATGAAGGAACCATAATAGGATTTCCTAAAATTTCCCAAGTACTTTATGTCATGATATTAACTTGTGTTTCTACGTCCAATACATAGTCTATGTCGAAGTATCCTATTCTTGTTTCTATGCACTCTTTCTCTTTTAAGATCTCCGATAAATTGATGTCTCTGTGATCATTCAATGTTTCTTTCAGCTGCAATAATATAGCCTCATATAATTTTCTGGTTCTCTAGTATATTCTTAGTCTCTTGACCTTCCTCATGGTTTTCTTGTCTCATATTCATCTTTTCAACTTTAGAAATCATTTTAGGGAAGTCCAAAACTTCATGGCCAATGGATTTACAATAGAGACAAATAGGGCCTCTACCAGGGCATTCCTTAGCAATATGTCTTGGTCATATGAAATTATAGAAAAGAGTCAATCCTCTCTTTCTCTTAAACAATCCCCAACCTTTCATGTCCTGTGCACTAGTATCACAGTGATGAACCTGCAAAAAATTATTTCTAGGATCCTGCATCCACTTGTTAGTCCAAACATTCTTTATATGCATATGAATAACATATATTTCATTATTTCTATCAGATCTATTCATTTCATATATTCTTTCATCTAGATATGCTCTATTTTTTAGACTAGGAAAAAATCTATCGATCATACCTAGATCCATTCTTTCGAAAAAAAAAATTCCACTTATCTTACCTTTATTAGATCACAAAGCTTTAAGATCTTACCTCTTTTCTTCAGATATGATTCCCTTCTTAGCAGAGAGCTTTGCAAGTCAAGTAGAATATTGTGCATTAGAGCAACATATCTATGCACATAGATTTTCTATTTTCTTCAGGTCCTAGCAATCACAGTTTCAGTCCCGGCAATGGAACCATTTTTTGGAACAGGGGCAGACACAGGGTTCAACGCTTCAACATGGCACCAAAAAAACCCTAACTACCGGCGCTTTCGGCAACACCTACGAAGCAGATAAAGTATCACTCGAGGTAGAGGCAGGGGGTTTGTAGGACTCTAGTGTCTACAACCTAGCTGGGACACCGATCTGTGATCACAATACTTAACAAAGAACTTAGCAGTTAATATTCATTAGCTTTTACCCTTAATCACATCACATGTCAAAACCCTAATTACAAAACACTATAGTATTCAACAAGACCTAATCATATTCAACCATTTAACATATAGCATTGAGCATATCTAGCATTCATTCACATTATTAAGCACTAAGATACTACAACATATGCATCTAACATACATAAATATTACAACACCAAGCCTAAATCACATCAATAACATATGCACAAAAAAACCACAACACAGGATATACGTGGTTCACCCCTAGCGTGGGGATACATCCACCAACTCTTCGTGTTCTTTATTATCTTCTTTCAATTTTCTTACATGCACAGAGCCACAAAACCATCTCTGCATAGGACATGAGATCTGCGCGCACCTCGCCAGATCCTCCTTCCCCGAGTTAGGTCACAACATGAAGCCTCACACAGTCTATGCACAAAGTCTCTTACAATCATTTTCACTTAGCTCTATAAGTCTTAACACACAGTATGCACCAAGCATTCATAACTATTTTCACTTAGCACACTCGTATCTTCTTACATCGCCTAGCTACTTATTTATACTTTACCAAAGGGGCCTAAACATGGGTAAACCCATGGGCCGACATCCCATACCCATTACATAAACCCTAATCCCGAAAAATCCCACAAAAGGAGGCAAGATCCCATGATCTTCGCTTCGCCTGGGCACTCCATCTTCGACCAACCTATCGAAGTTCCAAAAAGTGGTCAGACATGACCAAGGTTCTCCAAAAATTCGTCAAGGGCCAACATGCCAGTATAACCCATCTCTTATTATGTTATGGGCAGTGGTGGTAGGTGCAAAGTGTCCACTACATATTCCTTCGTGGAATTCTCTCATCAGTTCTTGGGCTTCGTTTTCATCAACACATCTCAGTAGTATACCATCATAATTCTTCCTGAACAGTGTATCATCAATCATCACATACTGATTTTCCTTCATCTTCAATGTTATTTTCTCCTTAGGGTTCATGGTGACATGAAACTGCCCAATACTCAAGTAGCATATAATGTCTATGTACCATTCTGAATTAGCCAATGGTTCTCCTACTGAAATTGAAATCATTCCATCCACAGAATCACTATTCCTGATGAGCTTGCATAAACCTTGTCCTTTGACAACCTTTAAAGGTTTAATTTCAATATCATATTCTTGTATCTTTGCGAGCCAGTTAGCCCATTTTCCTTCTCTAAATTTTTGATTTAGAAGAATCTTCACTGGCGATGAGGGAACATAAGAAATAACATGGGAGTTCAATATGTACGTCTGAAAGTTACACCTCTTTTACAAGAGCCAAGGCTTTCTTTTCCAGTTCTGAATACCTCAATTCATAGTCATGTAGGGTTTTCCTCATGAAACTTATTGGGAGTTATTCACATTTGGTATTCTTCTGCATAAGAACATATGCAACATTTTTTTTTATAGTGAACGAATAGATGATGAAATCCCTTTGAAAATATGGACTAATGAGGACCAGAGTTGTAGTGATTTATCCTTTGATATTATTGAAATCTTCTTGAGTATATGTTAACCATTCAGACATCTGCTCCTTTTTCAGCAACAAATTGATCGACTTCACAATACTTTCATAGTCAGGAACAAACCTTCGCACAAAATTGATCTTGTTGTAAAACGATTGAAATCCTTTATTAGACATCGAGGGGTTGATTTCATTTGTTTCTTTAACTCATTCTAGATCTTTATAATGCCTTCCTTGCACACAATATGACCCAATAGTTTTCCTTGAGTTACAACAAATAAGCATTTATTTGGATTTAGAGAGACACCATATAATTTGCCTCTTTCAAAAACTTTTCTCAAATGATGGATATGATCACCCCTAGTTTTTGAATGCACCTTCAAATAATCTTGATAGTCTACCACAAATTTTCCTATAAACCCACTAAATGCATGATCCATGGCCCTCTGGAATGTGGCTCCAACATTCTTCAAACCAAAGGGCATTCTGGCATATGCATATGTCTCCCATGGTGTTATGAATGTTGTCTTTTCACTATCTTCCTCAGCAACCAAGACTTGGTTATATCCGGAAAAACCATCCAACATGGACATGCAGGTTGATCCACTGACTTATTGGAGAAGGAACTCCATATTAGGTAAATGAAATTTATCCTTTGTTCTTGCTTTGTTAAGATCTCTAAAATCAACACACATCCGGATTTCCCGGGCCTTTTTTCTTACAATCACAGTATTTGAAAGATAGTCGGAATTTCTAATGGGATAAATTATTCTAACCTTCTTCAATTTATCCAATTAAATATTTACCATAGGTTTCCGTTTGGGGTTCATCATCCTTATTTTTTACCTTACAGGTTTTTCCTCTTCCCTCAAAGGAATGACGTGCTACAATATCGTTTTATCATAATCTTTCAAATCATCATAGGTGTTGGAGTTACTTCAAACACACCTAGGATTTATTTTTCCTAAGGTTTTTCCTTGTTTATTAGTCATAATTAGTCATTATCTAGTCTCCTATATTTTAGGGGAGAATATTCCACCTAGAGAATATTCTCTTCTAGTTGACACTTCAGTTTGACTAGTTGAGTTGAGTTTAGATGTTGCATTGGTTTTGTTACCATGCAACATTGATATCATCACCATGATAATGCACACATGCATTGGGATCATCACCATAATGGCGCATTACCCTTGATTCCTTGATCTACTCCTCACTACACTATGTTCAGTCAGTTAACTGAAGACTAGTTTGTTACAAGGGAAAAACTTTCTATGGCCAAGGGTAAACCACAACAGAGAGGTATGATTGCAGGAATCAACTCAATTCCAACTTATTCTATATAAAATAATGTGAAATATAAGAAAGATGCCTACGTCGATCCAACGTTTGATGATATTCCATCATTGAGCACTTTGACCCAAAGCTTTATACCTGCAAGAAGTTCTCAACCAACTAGCAGAGAAAGTACATAGTGATGATATAAAAGGGGTTAGCACATAATATAGCATAATCCATTAATAAACATTAGAAACACGCCCATGGATAATAATCATATATTTGCAAGATACCAATAGGATGGGAAAGGAGTATTTCTATTAATAATTGATCAGCATAAGTGACAACATTACAGACTTCCATGTCGGCACGGTTTGAAACCAAAAAACCAAGTTCCTTCCAACTGGGTCTCCACCACTTCAATCCTCCACCAAAGGCAAGCTCATAGGAAAGAGGCAATGAGGTCCTCTCAACAATAGGGAAAGATCTTGGGGGCTAAACATTGTGTTCAGACTTGAGGGACAAAGGGATGCAAACTCAATATGAAGTGATTTCTCCAGAGTAACTTTGCTCTCAAAGTTGAATGCTTTCTCCTCTTTTCCATAGCTCGAAATTGTTCTCTTATAGCCTTTAGAATGCAACTAAAGGGCCGAGTTGAAACATTTCCAGTATATGGAAGGCCAAGGATCAGAGATATTCTGTCGTGACATGGAAACCCAACCTCATTTTGTATTTTCTAGCACAAATCCCGATGTATGTGGGTTGTAGTGGAGAAGCCAGCGTATACGCATCTTGTATAACTGATAGGGAGCATATATGTGGAAAAATGTATATTTTTAGCTCTAGATTCATAAAAAATGGATGATAAGTCTGCATAGGGAAATGGAAAAAGGCCCTCTGTGCAAGATAGCAATGCTGAGGCAAATCTTGCTATAACAGATTCCCCCTAATGTGTGAGATTAGAGGAGTATATGCGATGGCTGAAATACATTATAAATAACATAGAAGTGGAGTGGTAGAGAACCAGCTAGATGAACTCAATTGCTCATTACATTATGTACTCACTTTGCATACATGGCTGCCAAGAATACAATGCAGATCCATGTGAAAAATATACCAAACAAGTGTTCATGGCCATGAATAGGAAAATACAAATGCGGTTACATGCCAAAAGTTGTCATAGTCACGAACAAGGCCCAGTGAAACCAGTCTCAAAATCAATCTGAGGATATCTGTATACCACGAAGTACAATCTGATCTCCCATGATCACTGAAGTCAAATAGGTACTAGTCCAATGAAGGGGAAGAAACAACTTAGGAGAGCTCCAACCACATAGTGATGTCTTCAAGTCTTCTACACTATCTGCCAAAGGTGCAAGTCTACATCATGTGAATAAAGGAGTTGAGGTCGAACATGACGAGACATCATTTGGTTACCGATCATTGAGGTATACCATTAAAAAACGCAAGACAACCTACCAATAATGATAGTAGGTATCAAGGAACCAAGTACATTCCTACAAGTGTGAAAAAGGATTCGATGTCGAACACTTGAGAAATCCATTGATAAGGATACATTGATGTATTCCCATCTGTCAATGGTGAGAGAGCCTGCCACTAATGACTGCAAGCCTCAAGGTACTCATAAACATCTAGGTCCCATATCCAGAATAAATGAGCTGAAGTCGATGAAAAGAGACTCGTTGAAAGGAGAGCATTGAGGCATATCTCATCAGTCAGCACGGGGAACAAAGAAGGAGATTCATGATTTTGTGGGGATCGGATGAAGAACATGTTCACAAACCAACAAACCTGTGTGTATTTCGCGTGTGCCAAATGAAAGCGGTACACGAAAAGGACCCTTTGAATAACATCCAATGATGAAAAACTGTTGTCAAAGGCGAGGAAACCACCAATAAGGCTAATGGCATCCAGGACATTGCACGAATCCCAAAGTGTGAATAGATGTCTTGCCATCAAACACAAGGGAAACTACCCAGTCAACGACCAATGATGAAATGTCGATTGTTGGGTTCAAGGTGACCTACCAATGATGAAAGTAGGGCTAGGGTGCATGATAAGACCAAAGTATCATGTGATTCTGAGACAAATTGAGGGTATGGCCGACATGCAAAGTCAAGATTTCTAAGTGGCCGACATAGGTTGATAGAATTCCTTTGAACAAGAGAATGAGACAGATTGTAATGTCCCTAAGGCCGAGACCTATTGTAAATCATGTCTATGAAGTATAAAGATTGCATTATGAATTGTAATTATGTTTTATAGGATGGTGAGCCAAGTTTATATAAGTTGGTGGGCTTATGTGTTATTAGGCTGGAGAGGCTAAGTGTTAAGGCCAAGAACCTGCTTTTGTGTATGTAATCATGAAGAACATTAATAAAAAATATAAACACCGTTGTGTGCAGACCGACCATGATGAATGAGTGATGGGGGACTAAGCTTCCACAAAGTGGGTAAGGGATTGGGGGCTAGAAGGTTGGGAAGAGAGGCTAAGTATTGAGCATAGGGGCTAAGCCTAGGGTCTTAAGTCCTTGGGAATAATATTTTAATATTATTCCAAAAAGCCATGTGAAATCTATGTTTTGTCCTAAGTTCCTAGGGAGGAACACATGTTGATGGAACGCATGCAGCTTCATGGGCGACATGTATCGACCCAGGAAATGAGTCGTGTTGGGGGTTCACTTCCCATTCTTTTCACGAACGGTTGCATCTGAGTGGGTTTGTTTTCCATTCTGCCATTTTTTGTCTAAACTGTGTGACCTCTGCATCTGAGCTCGTCATATCACACACAACACTGAAAACTGAAACCATGAGACCTTTGTGATTGTCTAGTGTATTGTCATAAATTCCGTCTGGTCTCTACATTTGGCCTCCATCCTTGAAATCTGCATAATTTCCTGTCACGCATCCTGTAATCGGTAAACCATGAGCCGATTTATGCCTTTTGTAGAACCTGACACCTAGATAATCACCTGAGCGTGCTTTGTTTTAGCGTCTGGTCATTGCCATTTGCGGGAATATGCCCATTTTCTATTTTGGTCGTCATCCTAGCGTCAACTGAGAGCTTGATGTTGTTGCGGGTTCCCTCACTTGGTTGGAATTGAGTCGAAGGGTGTGCTGAATAAGTGGGTTGTCAGGTTCGTGGTAGAAGAAGCAGGTTGTCAGGCATGTGAGCAACTCCCTCCAAGTGAGAGAGTCTGCTAGGAAGTGGTTTTCTCCCAGAGAAAGTCCACTACCAGCTTCAGAGCTCTGAGAATTCCTTATTCGGCTTGTTTCCGAGGCCCAGAGAGGGAGGTGAAGCACCGATGGACTATGCTTGTGAAGGTGTATACTCCCGGGTGGAACACGCATGTGGGGAATGAGAGTCTATTAGTAGTGGGTGTAAGAAGGCATCCTGGGAAGAATCCTTTCGATTATCCTGTGCAGTTTTTCTTGTAACCTTAGCCTAGACTAGGATTCCTTGCCTTGGGTGGAGCTTAGTCCCAACTCAGGGGTGACCGACTGCTGAGAGTGATGAGCAATGTGGTCTAAGGCTGGGAGGTTCGTAGAAGGCCTACACGTGGTTGGTGGAATTACCACAATTTCAAAGATAATTATCAACTTATGCTTAATATTGTGTTTTTCATGTCTGTGATGCTTATATGTATCATGTATTCTATTGTGCATATGAATTATTATTAATGACAGAGATTTTTTTATGTTAGCAGTAATCTTGTGCTTACTCTGAGTTAAATGTGTTTACTATGAATTAAATGCATGTTATTAATTAAGTATGAGAATGATGTTGTTCTGCAAAATAACATTTTCCCGGCCAGTGGGATTAAGGCCGGGGGCATTACAGTTTGTTATCAGATCCTAGTTTCAACGCTGAGCCTGGATGGGCCGGATAAGTGGTCTTTGGACCAAGGTTTTGAGAAGGAAATTGTGTCTAGAGGACTAATTTCAGACCTTGGAATGTTTCTAAGTGTCAACGGGATACTTGACCATGTTACAAATCTCAGGAGGTGTAGCGGTATTATAAAAACTGTAGTCGGTGTGGTATATGGCCACAGGGAGAGAGAGAAATCCACACCAGAAGTGTTGGATCCATAGAATCTGTTCGGGAGGAAAGGAGAACCCTCACGACCGTCAAATCTAGAGAACGTGCACACGGTTTAAAACCCTTTGGAGTTGCACAGGAGTGTGGAAATCGCAATACGCAAAATCCTGAATTCGTCAGGACCGTCTACTGAAAAGGATGCATGGAGAGTGATCAACCTTTCACTGACTCATGACTTGAAATGGTCTAAGGGTGAGTTCATGAGAATTCACGAAACGCGAATTCACGATTGGATCACAACCGAAGATTTGGAGTCACTGCATCGTGAACTTTCGGTTCACAAAACTCCGAAAAGATCTGAACTGTTAGATCCAAATCATCGAGGATCGTTAGATCTCATACAAGAACTCATGTATCTGAATTCGGGGATTGAAGTGACAAGAGATTTGGAGTAGCTGCATCACGAACTCCCGGTTACTGAAAACCCAAAACCCCGAAATCCTAAAATGATCTACACCATAGATAGTAGGAGAGAAACTTGATCGTTGGATCAAGTAGATGAATAGACCATAATTTCATAATTTCGGCAAATGGAAGTTCGAGATGCGTAGGTGCACGAACTTCTAATGCTCGAAACTCCGAAACGAAAAGTGAAAGTAGTGGGGCCCCCTGACATCGCTGGGAGTGAGGTGGACCTTGTTAAGGACACCATGTGTCACTACCTTGGTGGGTGACATATGTGCTGTGGGCCCGGAGGGTAAGGAAATCGAATTTTTTGGAAGTCGGGAGTTGGAGAGGGAAGTGAGTGCGAGAACCTTCGAGACCAAAACCCTGAAACCCGAAACCCTGAAAACCCCGAAATCCTAAAACCCGAAGTTCGTTTGGAGAGCCTTGTAGAACCTAGCAGTTTATCATTTGGTCACGACCCGTGATCGCATGGGTTAGGGACTAAGGAAACGGGAGCTATCACTCAAAAATTACAGAGCCGGGTAGATCTCGAAAAATTCGTGAAATCAAAACATTTTCTTATTCGGATTGGTTTTGAATGTGTGGAATTCATTAAGAAGAGATGGCCTGACAAATTATGGTTGTCTGCACGTTGTGATTGCAGAAGTTTGACGAGTGCCAAAATCGATCAGAATTTCCACGGAGTGCAGAGAAATGGAAGAGGTGTTGATTGCCTCCAATTCAGAGAACAAAAGAGAAGGAAGGGATGTCAACTTGGGAGTCGAAGGATCGAACTCTAATGGGCACCGAAGAGAATTGGATAAGGAAGGACATATGATCAAAATCATTGAAATATTACAGAAATATGCTCAGGATCGCCGAGCCGATAGCCGAAAGCTCATGAGAGTCAGGGATAAGCAAGGCCAATTCAACTTAAGGATGTTGAAGAGTCTTGAAAGAATAGAAAAGAAATTGGAAAAGGAGAGTGACTCAAGCAAGACAGAGAGTCATAGGACCCCTAAGAGGAAAATAAGATCAAGGAGTGTCAGTAGACATTGTCATCACTCCCCAAATCATTCCAGTAGGGTAGCACATAGTAGTTCAAGCCCATCTCCTACCAGAAAGCACTGAAAATCTGGAGTGGATGAATTGAAAGGGGAGATGAATAAGATTAAGCCTCCTACGTTTGATGGAGAACATAAGGAAGAAAATGTCAAAACATGGTTTCTTTGCATGAGGAAATATTTCCAACTGCAGAATTATTCCTCTCATGCAGTAAGAAGAGTTGTGATGCATCAACTAAAAGGAAAATCATCCATGTGGTGGGATCAACTTGTGTAGGTGCAACATGTTAGAGAGAAAGATATCACATGGAAGGAATTCAAGAGGTATTTCGAGAGGAAATACCTGACTAAAAGATACTATGACAGAAAGATGAAGGAGTTCTTTGAACTCAAGCTGGGTAGCATGACCATTGATGAATATGAACGAAGGTTTTTGGAATTACTGAAGTATGTTCCATTCATCAAAGATGAGGCTTTCAAGATTAAGAGGTATCTGAGTGGACTGCCACCTCCCATTAGTGACAAGATTTAGTATGATGATCCTAATACTATGGAAGAAACAATAAGAAGAGAAAAATGCTTATATGGAAAACAAAGAGAAAAGCCTACCTTTCAGAAGTCTTGGGTTGACCAGAAGAAGTTTAAGAAAGAATAGAGGTAGAAGGGAAACAAACCTCCCTTCTTCAGAAATAGTCCTCAAGGACATCCATCGTTTAGAGAGCCAAGAATCGCTGAAGTGGGAGAACAAAGGCTGAGATAGACGCCCATATAGTGTTGGGGCTGTAAAGAGAACCACAAGTACAAATATTGTCCCCATAAACATGGAAAATCAAGAGATGTCCATAATGTTCAACAAGTTGAAACAGTTGAGGACATGGGCAGTAGAATGCCAAGGATCTATGCAGCCCTGGACAACAAGCAAGCTGAATTTCAGTTGCACATGATTGAAGTAGAAGGTATGATTAAAAACCAACCATTTAATATTTTAGTTGATTTGGGGGCTAGCCATAGTTATATAGACCCTAGAGTGGTAAAACATTTGCATTTGATAAGAAGAAAACATGAAAAGTATTGGGTAGTGCAGCTAGCTACAGGAACCAAGAGGAAAGTCACAGAGTTAGTCAAGTCCTGTCTTGTAGACATGAATGGACTGAGCATGAAGGCCGATTTGAATATTCTGCCTTTAGGCTCTTATGACTATTTAATTGGGATGGACTGGTTGGACCAGCACCATGCCTCTTGGACTGTTGTAACAAGGAATTTACATGCTTGGATGAGGAGGGAAATTGGAAAACAGTCCAAGGAATTCCTAGAGTTGTTACTGTTAGAGAAATCTCAACAATGCAGCTGAAGAAGTGCTACAGAAAAGGCTATCAATTGTTTGCAACCCATGTGGAGGAAGCATATAGAGATGAAGTCTCAAAGATTGGAGACCATGTGGTACTAACAGAGTTTGAAGACGTATTTTAGGAGGTATCCAGACTACCTCCGAAGAGAGATATCAATTTCTCTATAAATTTGATGCCTGGAGCAACTTCAGTGTTGAAAGCTCCTTATAGAATGAGTATGCCAGAGCTGAAAGAGTTTCAATTGTAGCTTGAAGAGCTTCTAAATAAGGGGCACATTCACCCAAGCATGTCACCTTGGGGTGCCCCGGTCTTATTCGTGAAGAAGGAGGATGGGACGTTGAGGCTGTGCATTGATTTCAGACAGTTGAACAAAGTAACTGTCAAGAACAAGTATCCTCTGCTGAGGATCGACGATCTTTTCTATCAGTTGAAAGGTGCAAAAATATTTTCGAAGATAGATATCAGATAGGGATATCACCAGGTAATAATAAAGGATGAAGACATCAGCAAGACTTCCTTTAGAACAAGGTATGGTCATTACGAGTTCATAGTGGTACCGTTTGGGTTGTTGAACGCACCTACTATTTTTATGTGCTTGATGAATGTTGTATTCAGGGACTATCTAGACAAGTTTTTCATAGTCTTCCTGGATGACATTTTGGTGTATTCTAAGTCAGAGGAAGAGCATGAACAACACCTGAGGATGGTGCTGCAAGTGTTGAGAGAACACCAGCTGTATGTCAAGTTGAGCAAATGATCGTTTTATCCAAGGCAGATCCATTACTTGGGGCACATTATTTCAAAAGAAGGGATCATTGTGGATCTTGAGAAGGTTGAGGCCATCAGAGAATGGTCAGCGCCAAGGAATGTGGCAGAAGTTAGATCCTTTATGGGTCTAGTGGGCTATTACAGAAGGTTTATCGCAGGGTTCTCAAAGATATCTCACCCTATCACTTCCTTGCAAAGGAAGGAGAAAAAGTTTCAGTGGAATGAAGAGTGTGAGAAAAGTTTCTAGCGATTGAAGCAGCTGTTAACCAGCGCTCCATTCTTGAGGATTGCAGATCCAAATGTGGATTTTGTGGTTGCACATATGCGTGTAAAGAAGGGTTGGGAGGAGTTCTTAGTTAGAATGGATTTGTAATCTGTTATGAGTCCAGGAAGCTGAAAGAGAACGAAAAGAATTATGCCACTTACGATTTGAGTTGGCAACAATCGTTCACGCTCTGAGGAAATGGAGACATTACCTCATGGGAAGGAGATTTGAACTTAGAACATACCATAATGGTCTGAAATATTTGTTTGATCATCCAACCTTAAATGCTAGACAAAGTAGGTGGCTGGAATTTCTGTGTGAGTACGACTTTGAGATCAAGAATATCAAAGGAAAGGAGAATAAAGTGGCTAATGCACTCAACAGGAGGGTGCATGAATTACATGCTACAACCATTAGCATGTATCAGACTGATATTAAAAGAAGAATTCTGGAGGCTGCAAATGTAGATCTGCAGTACAGAGAATTGGTAGCCAAGCTACAGCAGGGTAAAAAGCCATAGAAAATGGAAATTTATAAATTGGAAACATATGGGATACTGTTGTACAAGAACAAAATTTTTGTACCCAATGTCCAGTGCTTGAAACAGATGATTTTGCAGGATATGCATAATGTGCCTTATGTAGGGCACCTTGAATATCATAAAACACTAGAAGTAGTCAAGAGCCATTACTTTTGGTCGGGTATGAAGAGAGAGATCACTGAATACATCGCCAAATGTATGGAGTGCCAGAAAGTTAAAGCTGAGCATAGGTACCCAGCAGGGTTGCTGCAACCTTTACCCATTCCTAAGTGGAAGTGGGAAGTAGTAACGATGGATTTTATTATGGGATTGCCCATAACAACCAAGATGCATGATTCGATCATGGTGGTGGTGGACAATCTTACAAAAGCTACCCATTTTATTCCACTGAAAACTACTCACAAGGAAGCAGATGTTGTTGATATTTTCCTAAAGGAAGTGGCACGATTGCGCGGAATTCCTAAAATGATTGTTTCTGACAGAGACCCAAAATTCACCTTGAATTTCTGGAAAGGATTGTTCAAAGGATTCGGAATGAATCTGAACTTTGGTACAGCTTATCATCCTGAGTCTGATGGACATACAGAGAGGGTGAACAGAGTAATAGAAGACATACTGAGAATGTATGTGATGGACAAACCATCAAGATGGGAAGACTACCTGCACTTGG
>JASDQU010751466.1:27520-46656 GCA_032191745.1 Picea mariana
GAAAGCTACCCAAGGCAGGCAGAAAATTTATGCTGATAAGAACAGAACCCACAAAGAGTTCAAAGTGGGTGATCATGTTTTCCTGAAAGTGAAAGCTAACAGGAGTTCCCTGAAGTTGGGAAGTTGCGCCAAGTTGGCAGCCAGATTTTGTGGGCCATTTGAAATCCTGGAAAGGTTGGGCCAGTTGCATATATGATTGCATTACCTACATCTATGACTATACATAATGTGTTTCATGTTTCATTGCTTAAGAAATATATACCATATGCTAATCATGTTATCGATTGGAATGTGCTTCAGGTGGAACAAGAAGGTGTCCTGTAAGTGCATCCTGTGTGCATATTGGATAGGAAAAACAAACATCTTTGGAATCAAGCTATAGGGCTTGTAAAGGTCCAGTGGACCTGGTACGGTCCTGAGGATGCAACATGGGAGCATCAATATGTTATGCGGGCAGAGTACCTACATCTTTTTGAAAATTTTGAAAATCTTGCAGATGCAGTGTAAAGTTGCACTAAGGACAGTGCAAAAATAAGGGGAGGGGATTGTAATGTACCCAAGTCCGAGCCTTGTTGTAAATCATGTCTATGAAGTATAAAGGTTGCATTATGAATTTTAATTATGTTTATAGGATGGTGAGACAAGTTTATATAAGCTGGTGGGCTTATGTGTTATTAGGCCAGAGAGCCTAAGTGTTAAGGACGGGAGCTTTCTTTTGTATATAAAATCATGCAGAACATTAATAAAAATATAATCATCGCTGCGTGCAGACTGACCATGATGAATGAGTGATCTGGGACTAAGATTCCACAGAGTNATGTGTTTCATGTTTCATTGCTTAAGAAATATATACCAGATGCTAATCATGTTATCAATTGGAATGTGATTCAGGTGGAACAAGAAGGTGTCCTACAAGTGCATCCTGTGCGCATATTGGACATGAAAAAAAAACAGCTCTAGAATCGAGCTATAGGGATTGTAAAGGTCCAGTGGACCTGGTACAGTCCTAAGGATGCGACATGAGAGCATGAAGATGTTATGCGGGCATATTACCCAAATCTATTTTAAAATTTTGAGAAGCTTGCAGATGCAGTGTAAAGTTGCATTGAGGATAGTGCAAAAATAAGGGGAGGGGATTGTAATGTCCCCAAGGCCGATCCCTGTTGTAAATCATGTCTATTAAGTATAAATATTTCATTATGAATTGTAATTATGTTTTATAGGATGGTGAGCCAAGTTTAAATAAGCTGGTGGGATTATGTGTTATTAGGCCGGAGAGCCTAAGTGTTAAGGCGGGGAGCCTGCTTTTGTATATGTAAACATGCAGAACATTAATAAAAAATATAAACATCATTGCGTGCAGACCAACCATGATGAATGAGTGATGGGGGACTAAACTTCCACAGAGTAGGTAAGGGATTGGGGGATGGAAGGTTGGGAAGAGAGGCTAAGTGTTGAGCATAGGGGCTAAGCCTAGGGGCTTAAGTCCTTGGGAATAATATTTTAATATTATTCCAAAAAGGCCATGTGAAATCTATGTTTTGTCCTAAGTTCCTAGGGAGGAACGCATGCAGCTTCATGGGCGACATGTGTCGACCCAGGTGCATGCGATTTAACCTAGGAAATGAGTCGTGTTGGGGGTTCACTTCCTATTATTTCTGCGGACGGTTGCGTCTGAGTGGGTTCATTCTCCATTATGTCGTTCGTTGTCTAAACTGTGTGACCTCTGCGTCTGAGCTCGGCATATCACACACAACATTAAAAACCGAAACCATGAGACCTCGGTGATTGTCCGGTGTATTCCCATAAATTCCATCCGGTCTCTACGTCTGGCCTCCATCCTCGAGCTCTGCATAATTTCCTGTCACACATCCTGTAACCGGTAAACTGTGCGCTGATTTGTGTCTTCTGTAGAACCCGACACCTGG
Organism: Picea mariana; assembly: GCA_032191745.1. Lineage (NCBI taxonomy): Eukaryota > Viridiplantae > Streptophyta > Pinopsida > Pinales > Pinaceae > Picea > Picea mariana. Next base: position 29,449 of record JASDQU010751466.1, read on the forward strand.
ATAATCGCCTGAGCGTGCTGTGTTTTAGTTTCTGGTCGTTTCCATTTGCGGGACTATGCTCTTTTTTTGTTGTGGTTGTCATCCTGGCATCAACTAAGTGCTTGATGTTGTTGTGGTTTCCCTCACCCGGTTGGAATTGAGTCGAAGGGTGTGATAAAGAAGCAGGTTGTCAGGCCCGTGGTAGAAGAAGTAGTTTGTCAGTCCTGTGAGAAACTCCCTCCAGGTGAGAGAGTCTCCTGGGAAGTGGTTTTCTCCCAGAGAGAGTCTAGCACCAGCTTCAGAGCTCTAAGAATTCCTGATCTGGCCTATTTTCGAGGCCCAAAAAGGGAGGTGAAGCACCGATGGAATATTCTTGTGAAGGTGTATACTCCTGGGTGGAATAGGCATGTGGGAAATGAGAGTCTATTAGCAGTGGGCATAAGAAAGCATCCTGGGAAGAGTCCTTCTGGTTATCCTATGCAGTTTTTCCTGTAACCTCAGCCTAGACTAGGATTCCTTGCCTTGGGTGGAGCTTAGTCCCAGCTCAGGGGTGACCCACTACTGAGAGTGATGAGTAGCATGGTCTAAGGCTAGGAGGTTCATGGAAGGCCTGCACATGGTTGGTGGAATTACCATGGTTTCAAAGATAAGTATCATTTTATGATTAATATTATGTTTTACATGCCTGTGATGCTTATATGTATCATGTATTCTGTTGCGCATATGAATTATTGTTAATGACAGGAATTTTTTTTATGTTAGTAGTAATATTGTGCTTACTCTGAGTTAAATGTGTTTAATATGACTTAAATGCATGTTATTAATTAAGTATGAGAATGATGTTGTTTCGCACAGTAATGTTTACCCGGCCAATGGGATTAAGGCCAAGGGCATTACACAGATGGTGGACTTCAACAACATGGACTCAATGATGTGACAATTAGATGCAGGAGGCATCAATAACATTCTCTATAGGGACTGGAAGAGTAACCAGTCGGTAGAGAAATATCTGTAGCAAGATCAGCTTCCTAAGGCCATGCTAAACCCAAAATTATGATGACACAAGGACTCAATAACTTTGTGCTTTGTTCAAAGGTGACACGACTGCTTCCAATTCCAATATAGTACTCCCTTCCTGCCCGTCTTTTTTTGTTTTTTAATAACAAATGAATGCTATGATACATAGGAGGGAACAAGTGTCATAAGTAAGCAAAAATAGTTCCAACAGTGGAATGTACCTATGCTTAATGCAAGGAAATGCATGTGGGAGATGGACACTCGGGGCGATGATCCCTCCAAGGTATAGGGTGTCAAATTGTGAAGGATATAAACAAGCCTCTGCTTGGTTGAGGATGCAAACTGCTTAGGCAACAATTTATAACGCAAAGCGAGAATCGACTAAAGGCTCAATACTGTAAGTGAGGGCATGAGATGCAATCAGAACTTAACGCCAAAAAATGTCATTTTTTATATCTTTTAGTCTACTTGGTGTGATGTTGGCCCTTGACCAAGTTTTGAAGTTACTTGGTCATATTTGACCATTTTTGGGACTTCGACAGCCTGTCGAAGATGGAGCACCAAATGAAGTAGAGATCAAGGGATCTTGGCCCACTTTCGGGTCCCTTTTTGTGTTTTGGGACAATGTAATGGGAAAGGGATGTCGGCCCGTGGGTTTACCCATGTTTAGGCCCACTTTTGTAATGTATAAATAAACATCTAGGCATCTAGTAGAAGGGGGGGCATTTTATCTGTGTGATGTAAGATATGTGCTAATAGTGTATGTAAGTGCTATGTGCATCACTGTAGAAGGTTTACAGAGCTAAGTGCAAGCTGTTGTAGAGGTTATAGAAGGATTTGTGCTGTAAGCACAAGGAAGAAGGATCTAGCGAGCTGTGCAGATCTTCTGTCCTGTGTGAGGAAGGGTTTTTGGTGGCTTCATGCTTGTAATCAATTGGACACGCTAATAAAGAAGAAGAGTTAGTGGACATAGCCCCAGGGTGGGGGTGAACCACGTAAATCTGTGTGTTATTTTCTGTGCTTTGACTTGGCATGTTTATCTCTGCTTTAGCTAAGTTCTTTGATATGTTTAGATAGGTCTACTTATTATTTGTGCTTCAATAGATGTATATGAATAGTATATCTGATATGTATGAAGATGCTTAGTGTTGATCTACTGTATCTGACTTGTTTTACTGTTGCTAAGTGCTAAATTACCTTAGATCTAAGTGAATATTGCGATGCTCTATGCTATCTGCAAAGTATAATAAGGGTTGAATATTGATGAATAATTGATGCTAAGTGTTCTGTAAGCAATATAATCACAGATCTGTGTCCCAGCTAAGGTTGGAGACACCTGAGTCTTGCAACCACCCCTGCCTCTATCTCGAGTGAGACTTCAACTGCTTTGCAGGTGTTGCTGAAAGGGCCATTAGTTAGGGTTTTGTTGGTGCGTTGTTGTAGCATTGAACCCTGGGTATGCCCCTGTGCCAACAAATGGTTTCATTGCCGGGACCTGAAACTGTGATTGCTGGGAACTGAGGAAGAAGAAGCTTTGTGAAAATATTTGTCCTGAAACTGTGGAAGCTTTGTGCATGGATCTGTGCCCTAGTGCGTAGTAATCCACTTGATTTGAAAACCTCTGTGCTAAAGAAGGAAGGACAGATCTGAAGAAAAAAAGCGATATCTGAATGCTTTGTGCTCTAAGAAAGGTAAAAGTGGAAGTTTCTGAAGAAAAGAGGTAAGATATGTAAGCTCTGTGCTCTGATAAAGGTAAGAATAGTAAAAAAAATTTAGATCTGGAACCTTTGTGCTCTGCAAAAGTAAAACAACTGTTTTTTTTTGTTTTTGTTTCTAGAGTATGGATCTAGCTATGTTTGATAGAATCTATCCTAAATTGAAAACTAGGGCTCTGATAGATGAAAGAAGGCTTGATATGAATAGATCTGATAAGTACAGTGATAGATATGTTATAGCTATGCATAGAAAGAATGTTTGAACTAACAAATGGATGCAGGATCCTAGAAAGAACTTTTTGCAAGCTAGTTACCATGATCCTAGTGTGCAGTATAGAAAAGGCTGGGGATCATTTAAAAGGAAGAGAGGATTAACCCTATGTTATAGTTGTAGAAGATCGAGACATCTTTCTATGGAATTCCCTGGTGGAAGATCTAGTTGTCATTGTTGCAAAGCTTTGGAAGTATTGGATTGCCCTGGAATGATTACTAAGCTTGAAAGAATGGATATGAATGAAGAAAACCCTAAGGAAGCTCGAGAAATAGCTGAATTCCAGAAATAATATGAGAAGGTATTACTACACATGAAAGACACCTTGAACGACCACTGACATTTTAGGTTATCAGATATCTTTAAAGAAAAAGAATGCATCGAAGTAAGAATACGAGACTTCGACATTGACTGTGTTCTTGATGAAGAAACACCAGTGAAAATTATGCTAGAGAGAACTTGGGAAGCTAGAGGAAGGCTTGCTATGATTCCTTCATTAAGAGGAATAGGGATACTCAGAGGAAAACTGGTGAACCTATGTGGAAGGCTCACTCATATATCTATGAATGCTAATGGGACTTCAACAAAGGAAGATTTTGAGATTATCAAGTTTATTGAGGACAACGCCCCGTTTACTATGTTACTTGGAAAACCTTGGATTGAGAGAGAACAAGCCAGAAAGAAGGAAGAAGAAAAGGTTTTAGAACAGAAGAGACAGGAGTTAACAGATTTCATGACTAGAAGGATCGTGCAGTTGATTGAAGAACATGAGAACAAATCGAATCTATTTTCCACCCGGATCCCAGATGTAAAAGTTTCAAGAGCACTAGAGGACTCACAAAAGATTGCAGTATCTGTCTCAAATATAGAAGAAGTATTACCCATGAGTCTTAGGAGAGAATCTCAGCAGCACAAAGTGACTATGTCCATAGAAAATAAGAATCAGAATGGGAAGATAATTACTGAGATGAAGCTCACTGGAAAGAAGGATAGGAAGCTAAGTAAAAAGAGATCTAAGATCGATAGGCTACAAAATATTCCAGAGGGAACCTCACAGAATGAAAAACTTGCAGAAATTGAACTTCGCCGAGATATTAGACTAGCGACATAGGCGACTTCACCGAGGAAAAGAAATATAGCCATTGGAAGCCGATATAACCATTTGACTGCCGCTCTGAACGGGTCGAAAAGAATTGATGGTTCACAACTAGACCGTCAGATCGAGCCATAACAAACATAACATGAGTTAATGACGCCTCATACCTATTGCAAGCAGACCGTTGCTAAGTTTCTTAGTTATTCCGCCATTCCACGCACTGATAATACTTTTTTCTAACTAAGAATTTGAGCCCACAACCTGAGATTATTTTTCATTGTGATCATCACCTTGTTCCTTTACCCTCCATTGCAATCTCTAAATTCATCTCACACCCGATCTAATTGACCCTAAGCTTGTATGTCGAATGAGCTCAGTGCTGCAGAGAAAGTAGTTGAAGAAGTTTTGATTGACTTAATGACTGAGAGAGTCATGTCAGAAAGAAGGATGTCTGCAGGTGTGCAAGAATCATCAACAGGAGGAGTCCAAGATTCTCCCTCAACTGCTTGCTTAGAAAGAACTTATAGAACCATGACAGAGACAAGAACAAAGCACATAGACAACATTGTGAATGCCAAGCTTATTTCACGCATTTTGCCGGCTTAACTACCACCTCTTAGTGGCACCATCAACTGTGACAGTGTCCCTTGAGACTTCGAGTATACTTTGATCACTGCGTACCTTTCGAAAGGGGTGTGCACAATTCATTCCGACCAAGATAAGCTCGTAGCATTGAAGTTTAGCGACTTCAACCTTGGTGACTGGAAGGCTTACATCATGCTTGCCCCACACAAGTATCTAACCATGACTAAAGGCAATAATTCCAAGATCATCTGGCAGTCATGGAACTAGAACCTCTCGCAGTCCACGCTACTCAACGTGATGAAGATTCCGCACTTCAGATGACATCAGGAGGTGAATGCATGTGTAAAGTTACTATTGTTGTGCTATCATGACAGATTCCTATGACTAAACGAACGCAACATTGTAGATCTAAAATTGATCAATCAGATCACAGGGCTTAATATGCAAGGCCCTGAACCACAGGAGTTCTACCCTGGAAAGACCTTAGACTGAGTAGTAGCACAAATAATTAAAGAAACTTATGGCGATGTCCAGAAGGGAATGGAAGGCTACAAGGTAGCCTCTATCTAGAGTGGCGTAATGCGCCTTGCCTATCACTTGATCACAGGTAAGATAGCTCACAAGAATAGACCAAATCAAGTAACCAGATTCGTGGTCGACCTTGCAGGGAAGTGTGCAGAGGGACTATAGATGAACTGGGCGCAGTACCTTGTCAATCAACTAGAGCTTGATTGCAGAGAAGCGCAATACCAAGGGTATGAGTTACACTTTAGTTGGCTTCTGATACTGATCTCTTTTATTGCCTGGGAGCTACCAAAAGGTGCCACTTTCCCATATATTGAACCCTTCAAACCACTGGCCACGAAGTTTTGTACATTGTGGTATTCCAGCGACATGAACAAGCAGTGGCAGTCCAATGCCATCTTCCATGCCTATTACAACTAGTTGAATATCGCAATCTAGTCTACACCGTGCATCACCCTGAACACACTTCATAGGTTTAGACCCTTAATGAAATTCAGTGTGAATCGCCACTTCACCTATATTACTGTGCACACTGATGAGAATAAAAAACAACTGTAGACATATTACAAGTTGACGGAAGATGACTTGGAGGAGATTATCAAGGAATGGTTGGCAGACCTCCTTATTCCAGTGGACCCCGCATAGATGTCCCACGTGGATAGTCCTGAAAATATGTCAGACACACCTGGACCAGGCAAGACAAAGAAATATGATGAAGTACATGATGTCCTTAACACATCAACGAAGACCATTTCGATCTCACCTAAGAAGGGAGATGATGGTGGAGAGCTAGGTGGCACAAAAGTCAAGCAAAACAAAGGCGAAGTTACTCCACCTAGAGAGGAGGATGATCCATCCAAAAAAAGGAAGGTTACCCCACCAAATCCTTCGTCCTGAAAGAAAGATAAATCCACCAGGTTTATGTTTAAGACTACCCTCACCCCAGACGACTTCGACTTGTTAATCGCTGCATTGAATGACGCTTCACTGGAGATTGTAGAAAATCAAGAAGTGAAGCAGGAGGAGGTATTAAGCCGAATCAAGGGTGAAATTAAAGAGGTGAAACAGACACTACAATCCATCCATGCAATTTCTATTGCGCCCTTGATAAGTGGAATAGAAGAACCAGGAGATGAGCCAGGCCAATTGCACTAGATCGTCGATAAAGTTGAATCTTTCCTTCGACGAGCTCATGAAGATTTAGTGCAAGCCACCCAAGATTTGGCATAGGCACAAGAAGATATTCTAGAATAGCGTAGTAATGTAGAATGAGAAAAACTAGATCTTTAAGAAAAGTGGGAGGAGGAGAAAGCAACGCTACAACAAGACAAGGAACAGTTGCTCGCAGAGAAAATCGAAGTACAGGAACGGGTTGACAAAGCACTTCACTCTATGATAGTCATCGAAGTCCAGACAGAAGAACGGGTCCCACAACAGATGGCACAGCTAGAAGAAGTGATCCAACAGCTTCAGAAGCGCATTGTAGACCTAGAACTTCGTACTGTGCCTGAGACCCCTCAAGAAATAATAGATCTAAGAGAGGCAACTTCCCACAGTGCAGTTGACCGATTAAAAGCCTTTTCTTTGCAATACAAGTAGTTGAGCTCCAGAATCACTCAGACGCATGAAAAACTCATGGAAAATCTAGATTTATAGGCATTAGAGTTGCAACTCCAACACGCAAAGTAGCAGGCAGACACGTTACAAGTGCAATTGAAGGCCTTGTCACCAATCAAGAGAATGAAGAGATTTCCATAGCAACGCACGATCCAGTAGCAAGTACACACACTTCAGAGTAAAGTAATGGAAGTCTCTCAATGACTTCAACCAGTGCAAGAAAAGGCATTCCAACTCTTCATCAAAGTTGAAAACCAAGGAGTAGAACTTGAACAGGTTGTGAGTACAGCAAAACAACGCCTAGAGGGACCACTCAGTGATGCACTCATTCAGGAGTTCACTGAACAAGAGGTCATTGCACTGCAGGAAGTTGAAGCAGCTCAAGCCAAGCTCGAGGTGTTTGAAGAAGAATTTCTTAGACCAGAGTGACTCGAGACGAATCACAGGTGAGTGTTGGGGGCCTGTTGGCTCTTGACCAGGTTTTGAAGTTACTTGGTCATATTTGATAGTTTTTGGGACTTCAAGAGCCTGTTAAAGATGGAGCGCCAGAGGAAGCAGAGATCAAGGGATCTTGGCCCACTTTTGGGTCCCTTTTCGGGTTTTGGGACAATGTAATGGGAAAGGGATGTCGGTCGATGGGTTTACCCACGTTTAGGCCCACTTTTGTAATGTATAAATAAAAATCTAGGCATCTAATAGAAGGGGTGGTTTTTTATTTGTGTGATGTAAGCTACGTGCTAATAGTCTATGTAAGTGATATGTGCATGACTGTAGAAGGTTTATAGAGCTAAGTGCAAGCTGTCGTAGAAGTTATAGAAGGATTTGTGTTGTAAGCGCAAGGAAGAAGGATCTAGCGAGTTGCACATATCTTCTATCCTATGTGAGGAAGGGTTTTTGGTGGCTTCGTGCCTGTAATCGATTGGAGACGCTAATAAAAAAGAAGATTTGGTGGACGTAGCCCCAGGGTGGGGGTGAACCATGTAAATCTGTGTGTTATGCTCTGTACTTTAACTTGATGTGTTTATCTCTACTTTGGCTAAGTGATTTGATATATTTAGATAGGTCTACTTATGCTTTGTGCTTCAATAGATGTATATGAATAGTATATCTAATATGTATGAAGATGCTTAGTGTTGATCTACTATATCTGACCTGTTTTACTATTTCTAAGTGGTAAATTACCTTAAATCTAAGTGAATATTGAGATTCTTTGTTCTATCTGCGAAGTATAATAGGGTTGAATGTTGATGAATAATCGATGCTAAGTGTTCTGTAAGCAATATAATCACATATATGTGTCCCATCTAAGGTTGTAGACACCTGAGTCTTGCAACCACCCCTGCCTTTACCTTAGGTGAGACTTCATCTACTTCACAGGTGTTTCTGAAAGGGCTGGTAGTTAGGGTTTTGTTGGTGCATTGTTGTAGTGTTGAACCCTGGGTTTGCCCCTGTGCCAACATGTGAAAAAGGGGTAAACTTGTGCCAAATAGGTGTCTTCTCAAATCCGATTTATGAGTGTGAAAAAGATAATTTCACTTGGAAATATTTTCAATTTTTGGTAGCGAGTCGGAAAGAGATTAACTAAGACTCATGACCTTTCAAATCCAACTTTAATGAGCGTGAAAGGGACAAATCACTCAACAATATTTTTGTTTTTTAGACAAGTCAGAAAAGAGCTTAAGTGAGACTCGTTTTTGGGATTCCTTGGTTAATAAGGCTGCATGTGCATGAATGAGAAATGAGGCTCATCATATAGTCATGTATTGAATTATAATGGACTCCTGGTCCTAAGGAAAAAATTGGCATGGGCACCAAATGACAAAGAGGTTCTAATGAGCGTACCCATGTTTGGTAAGTCTCTACCATTTATTAACAATGCTATAGACAAGCTCATAGGAAAGAGGCAATGAGGTCCTCTCAACAATAGGGAAATAGCTTGGGGGATGAACATTGTGTTCAAACTTGAGGGACAAAGGGATGTAGACTGAATATGAATTAATTTCTCCAGAGTAACTTTTCTCTCAAAGTTGAATGCTTTCTCCTCTTTTCCATAGCTCGAAATTGTGCTCTTATAGCCTTTAGAATGAAACTGAAGGGCCGATTCAGAACATTTCTAGTATATGGAAGGCCAAGGATCAAATATATTCTGTCATGACATGGAAACCTGACCTCATTTTTTATTTTCTAGCACAAATCCCGATGTACACGGGCTGTAGTGGAGCAGCCAACATATATGCATCTTGTATAACTGATAGGGAGCTTATATGTGGAAAAATGTATATTTTTATCTATGGATTCATAAAAAAGGGATGATAAGTCTGCATAGAGGAATCGAAAAAGTTCCTCTGTGCAAAATATCAACGGTGAGGCAAGTCTTTCTATAACATAGTTGACTAGTTAACTCAGCTAGGTGGCAGTTCACTCCCGTAACTGCCTGAGATACTAGACTAGGTGGAAGTTCACTCCCGTAAATGCTGGTGTGTGTCCAGATCACTCTATACCACCACTATGGTGCATTTTTTCTCCTCCATTTCGCATTCATTGAGTTACACATAGTATATCATGTGTAAATTATTCATTATTCATTACGGTTAATGAGAATTCTTCTATTCTTTCTCTCCTTCTTCTTCTCTCTCAATTTCTCTCTGAAAATGTGTGTAGTATTTTCTAGATAGATATTTTCTATGTAGGTTCAACACAATTACATGGTATCAGAGCCGATGGACTGCTAAGAAAAAGCTACACCAACTTATTTTTGCAGGTACTGAAGATTGAAGAACGCAGAAAATATGGATTATTTGTCAGCAATACTTCTCATGCCTCATAACTATTTGGAGTGGAAGCCAAAATTCCTTCCTTTGCTTATATGTAGAGGCTTGTACCAAATAACTATGGCAATGGAAGTAGATCCTAATTCCGCCGATGAGAAAAACAATTTTCTCAATAGACAAGATATGGCCATAGGATGTATCCTTTGGTTTATTTCTTTTGAAATTCTCCATGAAGTATATGATGACTCACAAGAATCAACTCCAAATGAATTTTGGACCATATTGGAGGTTCTATATGGGAATAAATAAGATTTTGAAGATTTCATGCAAGAGGTTGAATAGATAGAGCCAGAAGAGAAGCCATCAGAAGATCAAACATTTTATTCTGAAGAGTCTTCTACACAAGTATTTGCACAAATTTGTATTCCATTAATTTAAGATGATGTCTACTCCATTTCAGATTTGTTTTCTGAATTATATGTGGAATATATATGGCATGCATACTAGGGGTCACATGTAGACACTTTTCCATGCACAATGCATGCATTTGAGAAGACAAAAAGGGAGCCGCACACATCAAAAACAATTATGATATTTTCTGAGAAAAAAATGAAGAAACAAATTATATATTTTAATTCCTCTCGGGAAAATATCCAATTTCAAAAACAAAAATCGTCCGAAACGGAGTCTGGGAAGTGAAGTTATGATCGTTTTAAAATCAACAAAATTTCAGCATTTTTTCAGAAACGACCGGACGGTTTTCAAAGTTTCATCCAAACTTTAATTGGATATTCTTCATTACAAGAAGAGAAAGTGGAGATGCGTGGACATATCAATAGTTCATCTACTTCATCAAATCCGAGTAGAAATCTACATCTTCAACAAAATCTTCAATGAGCACAAACCTGCATAGTTGTGAGGTCTTCTTAGAGTGAAGGACGTAGTTGCTTAGCAACTGTTTTTGTTCCTTCTCATTTTTATTTTTTTTATGCATTGTAATTTTAGGGGGAGGGGGGTTTCCCATGAGTTTTTCCCTCTTTCCTCATTTTTTTTCAATGTTTAATTCTTATATGCATTGTACAATGGGTACCTAACATGGACTTTGTTGCCAAGACCCATTCATCATGTACACCCTAGTAGTGTTCAGGGGGGGTGTTGAAGATATTACACACTCAACTATAATTATTTTCCTAAGTTTTACAATCCAATGTTGAGAACGATTCCTTAGATGAGAATATTCTCTCTAGAGAATATTTCCCTACAAAATAGGACATTCCTCTTCAGTTCAGATTCAATTACACTCAATTAGACTAGTGGAAGTTAGTCATGCATGGAAACCTCAGTTTTATCACTAGGATTTTTTTGTGACTCTCTCACTTCCACACATGTGTCTCAATCAACTAATGATTTCATGGATCAGTTAACAAGGACTAGGTGGAAGTTCACTTGAGTGTTTGTCAGTAAGTGTCTAGATATCTCTAGATCACTACTATGGCGCATTAGTTACTCATGTATCCTATATCTATTGTAAATTATTAACTTTTTGAGTGTGGAATACGGTTAATGAGAATTATTCCATTCTTTCTCTCTTGCTTCTTCTTTCTCAATTTCTCTCTGCAAATGTGTGTAGTATTTTCTAGCTAGATCTATTCTGTGCAGGTTCAACAAATTTATATATGTAACCAATTGAACATTACAATCATGAAGAAACAACATAATCACATAGTTCAATGTTTCTACTCTTCAAAAGATGTATAAATTCCCACCTCATACAATATGAATGAACTTTGGGTGGTTGTAGGAGTATGAAAAGGTGCATAATGTACATCACATTATGAAAGGTTGGTGGATTTCAACTAAATGATTTCGAACTACCTCGAGTAAGGTGTACTTGACCAATATTTACAAGTGCAAATTTGAGACTTGGTGGTGCTTATGAACYACTTATACATGATATCAAACACCAAACACATATGTTTAAKTTGGTTTCCAATTATGCAYGAGGTGATCAAKAATGGACTAGTGYTAAATTAGGAATACCTTGTATCTAATCATRTTTATCAATGTATCCAACATGCCAAATCAACTACAAACAATGGCTCACCCAAGTTATACATGGATTCCTCTCTTATGGACAATATGTGTACATACTCAAACTTATCCAATTTTAAACCCACCTAATAGCCTTCCTTTGAAACCTTCCTTTGCACCTATCCATGCTTATATTTAAGTCTTATGGGTTACTACATATGCATCAAAATAATCTACCATCTATGAGTTTTTATTGGACCCATTATATGAAAGTTTAAATGGTGAGAAGTGCCTTACTATTTTCTCCAAATTCCATCAAAGCATTAAAGAAAATTGGTTATTGGGACATAATGGAGAGAAACAACAACATAAAGATATATGGTGCTAGACTTGAAGTCCCTAGATAATCATAAAGTAATATATCACCTTCTTATGAATTTTCATCCTTATATATTAATGCAGTGCAATCCTTTTCCATTGATGAGTTGTTAGTGAGATGTAGATATAGAGATCATCAAATACATTCACTATATATTGACATTATGATATGAATACATGTGTTGATATGAATTAAATCCTTTTACACCATGTCCTTATCTTGCTTGTTTTGTTTCTTAGCATATAGGATATCCATTGCTCTGCACACACTTCCCAAACATGTGTTGGTTTTTTTTCTCATTCAAGAGATAGAATTTCAAACTTTATTGCATGGGGTAGTGACAGTAATAAAAATGAGTAAGAATCAGTTATGACCAAAACTACAACTACAGATCAATGTTCATCAATTGTTTTTGGCACATAGAGAGAAATTATCCCTAGAATCTAATACTTACAACCTTTACTTAGGGATAATTGAAGTCCATGACTCTCATTAAACGATTGAGTAATTACTTATGTCTTAGAGATTGGTGTGTAGATTATGTCATGAGAAGCATAAGCATGAGGAATCATATAAAGTATATTTAGATTATGCAAAAGCTAAGAAACGAAGAAGAAATCATGTTGAAGTACTCCCACTTCTTCCTCGAGTATATCTAGGGACAATGAATGATCCTCCTATGACATTTAGTACTATATTCATCACAATTTATAATTAGTTAAAGAAAATCTCCCAAATTGAAGAAGAATTCCTAGTGGTTAATTTGTAAGAAAAGGTATTAAGAATCAACAACTTGAGAGAAATTGAGCTAGCTAATATCAAAATCCTTGAAGAATATAGATACTCAATTTCCAACATGAGTGTGAAGGATTAGAAAATCATAAAGGAATATATTTTTAGTGAAGGGTATAATGAGGGTGCCATGGTAGAATCAATGAGAAATGTAAGGGATTTGGAAAAGTGGTTTGTATAAGATCAATTGAACCTTGGGTAGGGTATATAAGATCCAAAGGAAGCATAATATTAGTAGGAAACGAAGCTCCAAATGATTGAAGAGTTTATTACAAATGTGTATGATGTAGATCTACATTCCATAAGGGAATTTGGGGAAATATTTTCATAATTATCTAAGGAAAAGCTAGAGAAAATTCATACAGAACTCTTCACCATGAGAAAAGAGAATTTTTTGATAAATTAAAAAATTAGGAATCAAAGGGATCAAATAGAAGGAAATACACCACTTATAATAAAGGCCATTACACTATAGGATAATCTTGTTTCCTTGGATAATGAGTATTTTCCCAAGATCATCCGTGTTATCTCCTTGTGGGATTCAATGATGTTTTTTCAGTTTCTATGCTAGTGAGAAGGTAGTAGATATTAGATAATGATAATCCCAATTGGAAAAATTTGTTCAATGGCAAGATCAATATTATCTTGATTAGGATTTTTAGGGAGAACTCTATGGTAGGAGTTTGGCAGTAAGATCCATAGAGGGTAATTATGAAATGATTTAATTTTGATTATGATATGTGATACTTTGATCTATTTGATATTTGTGGGTGCATACTTGTGTAGGGTACAACATGAATCCTTGCCAAAAATATGGGTGCGGGACATAACCAAATACCTTGATAGAGGTGAAAATTTTCTCTTTGTAGAATATGTGGGTTGATTACTTCCACCATGAGAATAGGGGTGTAGAGTCCTTATTTCATGGTTATGATCAAGGGGGGTTTAGTAGGGGTGAAAAATCATTACTCCCAAACAAGTAATTCTTCTAGATTATAAACTAAGTTGAGGGAACCTTAAGTAACTCCATGGTAAAATTAGTTCTTAGGTAAATCAACCACTTTGGGTGTGGGAACTTAAAATATTAGTATTTTAATAACTGGAATTTATATAAGTTACAAATATATAAAACTTCAATTCACATTTTCGATAAATGAATTAAAAAGAAAAAAAATCAATTGACAACTTAATAAGGTGTTCAAGTTTACTACCACAAGTTCAATTTCCTTTCACAGGTTATGACATAGTTAACTTTGATAATGATTTTGTGGATACATTAGTTGAAATGTTGTGTTATTGGGTTTCCAAGTCATTGAAAATGTGCTTATGTTTTCATTTTGAAAATTTGAAACAAATGGTAATGAATCTCCTAAAAATTATAATAGTAAAGTTGTATATATTGGAATTACCTTTCCAATGGTATAAATAACACACACCAAAATAAACTGTGATCAAAAGCTATGGTTAAAATACTAAAAGATGTGTTTTTCAAATCGCAAAAAAAATGCATGTTGCATGTCATGCCAAGTTCAAACTTCACATATCCAACCAAGTTTGAAGTTTGCATGTAACATGTCACAACAAGTTCAAAATTCACAAGTGTCACAAAGTTTGAAGTTTGCATCCTTAAAAATATCTCTATCACATGTGAGAAGACTTTCAAATATGCATGCCACATGTTGCACCAAGTTTGATGTTTGCGTGCTTGGAAAAGATGCATGCCACATGTTTCAAGACTTTCAAATATGCATGCCACACATCACGAGGATTTCAAATATGCATGTCAAAAATTTGAAAAATTCTTGTCGCATCGTGCCAAAATTTATTTTTGAAAGTTTTGCAAACTTCTTGTTGCACCTTCCAAAATGTTCATGTCACACCATCTAAAAACTTCTTGTCACATTGTGCCGAAATTTCTTACTACAAATTCCATAAATTTATTTTTGCAACTTTCCAAAAATTCTTATTGCACATTCCAAAAAGTTATTTAAGATTGACATTCAGGAAGGTTGTACAATGCTGACAAATTTAAAACAAAAAAGGATTTTTTGAGGAACCAACAAATACTTCATGAAAGTTAGCAAGATGAAAAGTGTTGAGACTTGTGAAGGTCAAAACTGTTGATTAAGGTTGGTTGTCATTGATGTCAACCCTTGAAGAAATCCCCGTAGCACAAGGTTTGGGTAATGGACCCAATATTTTTTGATGCAACGATGACTCATTATTGTCTTGTCATAGTTGATAAGAAGTAAAAATGGATGAACTCCAAAGTGGTCCCCTTATGGTGAAAGCCCTCACGGGAAGACGCTTTGCAGAATGAGAGAACCCATTCTTATTTGAGGAATAATGAGATGAAGGACAATGAATTTGTGAGTGAAACTATTCTATATGGATAGTGCTTGTCATGCCATTTCCAGTGGTATGTGGAATGTCACATAACTCCTCATGTTTAGAGAGTTATGACCATATGAAGTTGGAGAACCCTCATGAGTCTTATAGAATCCCCCAAGAGTAAAAGTTCTTTGCAAAAATAAATTATTTTAAATAAAGAAGCCCTAAAATAAGGAAAGTGTAAGGCTACATGAAGATATAAATAAGAGACAAATCTCACTCATAAAAAAATACACTTGTACATATTGTATATCTATTTTCTTGTGTAAATATTCTTGTAAATACTTGTGGATACATATGAAGTGGCGAACGTACATGTTGATAAAGTAATGGAAACTTGAGAAGATGAATATGTAGAGCTTCTAGATTCTAAGATCAAGCTCCCAGGAAGGTCTAAAATGCTCAAATACATCAGATCCACCCATTGGTTCAAAAGGTATGTCTTATTTCTATGAAAAAGTGGATTTTGATGTATGCATAAGGAATGGAAATGGAGATTTGAGGATTTGCCCTAGAAAGACTAGTGGCTACATGTGGTCTTTTGCATAAGTCGGATCTATAGAATTATAGTGCCAGTATGTTCATCATTGATAATTCTTGTGAGGAACATCTTGTATTTCTTGGCATATGGCTAAGGGTTTTTATGGTACATGGTTGAGAGCTTGTATTTGTGTATTAGTTGATGTATTGAGAGACTGAATATTAGAAAGGGGTTGATGACTAAGATCATGTGAGGGATATTATAATTGTTCATGATTACACATACCTATATGACACATGACTAGAGAAATACATACTTTCCTTGAGTAAACGTTATATATGAGGATGCATGCATAGGGTACAATTATAGTCTAGATACAGGGACATGTTATAGATCTATGTGAATGAAGTTATAGAAGGTCAAAAGTGTTCAAGAAAAGGAAACCATTGTTTTCAGAAGGCTTACGCAGGCTTCATAAAAGTTTGGTAGCGTACATACATGGGATACATAACAGATAGGGTGTGTACATATGCAGGATGCAACACTATAGGTCGTGTATTTGTTGTAATTTTTGTAGATACATGTTCAATTCAAGTACAGATTGATTACATGGCAGTTGTACATATTTGATNAAGGACAAGTGGTTGTAGCCACCTTCCGGTTGTAGCTAGAGAACATAGGGGGTTGTAGCCTCCTTCTGGTTGTAGCCAGAGAATTGGGGAGTTGGAGCTTCCATCAGGTTGTAGCCCGAGAAACTAGAGGGTTGGAGCCTCCTTCCAGTTACAGCTGGAAACCAAACGAAGTTGGTGCTTCCAATGAATGTAATTCTTCAAGACATATAAGAAAAATCATTCCATTGTTTTCTCCCGATTTGGGTTTCCACGTAAAACACTAGTATATTGTGTATGTGTGTGATTGTTAATTTCTTATTGCTCATTATTGGATAATAATTCCACATTGATATAACACTTGGACTATTTGGAGAAAAAGGATTATAATTACACTATTACTAATTCACCCCCCCTCTCAGTAATCCAAAAATTGGTATCAGAGAAGGTTCCTTCAGAAATAAGTTTAACCACTGAAAGGTAGATCATGGAGAGTACCAATTTATATAAAAATGGAATACCACAGTTTGATGGATAGAAGTATGCTTTTTGGAGCATAAGGATGAAGACATATATACAGGCACAGGGATTTGAAATTTGACAATCAATTGTAGATGGATACACAGTACCAACAGTTCCACCAAAAAATGACAAATTAGTGAAACTTGGTCAGAATAATTCCAAACCCACAAATGCACTTTTGAATGGTATCAGTGATATGGTATTCACCAAAGTTGCACACTGTAAATCCTCTAAAGATATTTGGGACAAGCTTCGAAATATTTATGAAGGAGATACAAAAGTCAAATAAGCAAAGCTTCAAACTTACATAGATTAGCTCGAACAACTAAAAATGAAGCAAGATGAATATATCGCGGCCTACTTCTTATGAGTCGATGAAATAGTGAATGCAATCATAGGATTGGGAGAAGAAATCAAAGAGTCTATAA
>JASDQU010751466.1:53538-80711 GCA_032191745.1 Picea mariana
ATGTGAATATACACCAATTGGATACAGACATTGGGTGTTCCAGTTGCACTTAATCTCTATGCAGTAGGACACTCCTTGTAACAGGACTTGGGCTGACAAGCTAGGGCATGCTACTTCAAAAGAATCTACTATGTTCAAGCTCTGATATAAATTTGTAGTGTCCCCAACCATTCCAGGTACGGGCCATGCCACCTTACAGAAAGAATCACTTTCATTTGCGGAAAATATCATACTTGATAGATTAAAAACAACATCTACTTTCTTTTAACATACATTTATAATGTAAATTTCAAAAGACATAAACATTTAAATACAACACATATTTATGTGTAATTAACAGTAAAACATACACGCATCCATCACATGCAATTCTTATAAATATCAAGTCATGTACAAGATACATGACATAATAATTGACATAGAAATGGTACTTATATTTTTATGAGAAGACCACCAACTGCGTGTAGACCTTCCAAGAACCTCACAAACTTAGACCACGTTGCTCATCATTCTTAGCAGTGGGTCACCCCCGAGATGGGACTAAACTCCACCCAGGAAAGGGATTCCTAAGCTAGGTTGAGACTACAGGAAGTCACACAGTACATCAAGAAGGATTCCCTCCCAGGAACCAACTTACACACACAACTCACAACCTCTCATTCCAACATGCATGTCCCACCCTGGGAAGTATACACCTTTAGTGTCCAATAGTCCATCGACTGCTCCACTTCCCTTCCAAGGCTTCAACAATAGGACAAACATGAATTCTCAGAGCTATGTAGGTGCTATTGGGCTCCCTCCAAGAGAATTCACTTCCCCAACAATCTCCCTCACCTAGAGAGAGTTGCTCACATGCCTAAAAGCCTACTTCTTCAATCCACAGGCCTAACAACCTGCTTCTTTTGTCCATCTCCTAAGTCAATGGGTAAGGGCGATAACATAAAATGATGGAAGCAACATAAAATGTTAAGGTAGGGTATAGGCTAATGTAAGTACATATGTGTGCAATTAGAGAGGATGACCATGGAGGAGGTTCAACGATGGTGAGAATGACTAGGTGCATGAATGTTGAGTGTCTCAGTACATGAGTGCATGAGGAAGGATGGTCATAATTCCCAGTGAACCCCCACAATGACTCATTTCCCACATAAATCTACATGTCCCAAATCATACACATGTCCTCATGAAGTTGCATGAGCTTCACTTCTCATTCGTTCCCCCTTCTCACAATAACTTAGGATAACATGAGTTCTTTCTCTAGCCTTAGTTTTTTAGGAAAATATATTATAATATTCCCTTGGGGTTCAGCCCTCAAGCTTATCCCTTTTCTCTAGCGTCTTATCCCCTTCCCCTTCCCCACCTAGTGGAGCTTAGTCCCTCATAACTCTTTCTTCGTGGTTGGTCTAAATGAAACGATGTATTTTATATTAATGATATGCATAATTACATATAAAAAATTGGCTTACGGGCCTTTAACATCACATAAGCCACCTATCTTATAATCACTTTTCTCACCAACCTAAAAAACATGTTTAAAATTCAATAAGGGCTCGACCTTGGGGTATTACAATCCCCTCCCCTTATTTATGCACTGTCCTCAGTGCATCTTATTTACATACATCAACAAGATTTTCAAAATCTTCAAAAATATATGGCTATTCTTCTTGCATTGCATCTTCGGGCTCCCAAGTTGCGTCCACAGGGTCGTACCAAGTCCATTGGACCTTTACAATATCTATGGCTCGATTCCAGAGATGTTTGATTTTCCAATCCATAATGTGTACCGGATGCACTTGGAAAGAGCCTTCTTACTCCACCTGAATCACATTCCAATTAATAACATGATTAACATCAAGTATATATTTCTTAAGAAAGGATACACAAAAGACATTCTGAATGGTCATAGATGCAGGTAATGAAAAAATATAAGCTATTGGTCTAATCCTCTCTAGGATTTCAAATGGCCCATAGTAACGAGCCACTTTAAACTCATGATCAAGAATACATGATCACCCACTTTAAACTCACTGTGATTTCTGCCCTTGTCAGCATAGATTTTATTCCTGTCTTGGGAAGATTTTAAATTTTGTTTTATCTTCAACATTTATCTTCCATTTCCATGAGAAACTTTGGCCCAACTTCTTCTCTATCAGCTGGTTTGTCCCAACTTACTGGTGTGTTTCACTTTCTACCATAAAGTGCCTCAAACGGTCTCATATTCAGTGATGCTTGGTGCCCATTATTGTAAGAAAATTCTACCAAGTGTAGATAGTCTTCCCATTTAGATGGTTTTTCCATTACATACATCCTTAGCATATCCTCTATCACTTGGTTCACCCTTTCTGTTTTCCCATCAGAATCAGGATGATAAGTTGTGACGAAGTTTAGATTTGTTCTGAACGCTTTGAATAATTCCCTCCAGAACCTTGAGGTAAAATTTGGGTCTCTGTTAGACACAATTGTATTGGGTATGCCATGCAAGCATGCTACTTCCCTCATATAAATATCAACAACATGGGTTTCCTTGTGAGTGATATTCATTGGAATGAAATGGGCAGCTTTAGTAAGCTTGTCCACCACCACGATGATAGAGTCATGTTGCTTGCTTGTTCTGGGAAATTTGGTGTCGAAATCCATTGAAACCACTTCCCACTTCCACTTAGGAATGGGAAATGTCTACAACAACCCAGCTAGGTGTCTATGCTCAGCCTTGACCTTTTGACACTCCATTCATTTAGCAATGTACTCAACAATTTCCCTCTTTATGCCTGACCAATAGTATTGGCTTTTGACTACTACAATTATTTTCTAATATATTGGGTGTCCAACATAAGGTACATTATGCATCTCTTTCAATATCATAATCCTCAATTCATGAGAATTGGGTACACAAATTCTGTTTCTGTATAGGAGAATTTCATCATTTTCCAATTTATAATATTCAACTTTTTGCTTCATTTTACCTTGCTATAGTTTTCTTACTAACACCATGTATTGCAAATCTGCTTTTGTAGCCTCAAAAATTCTTCCTTTAAGATCAGTTTGATACATGCTAATGGATGTATCATGTAGTTCATGCACTCTCCTATTGAGTGCATTAACCACTTTGTTCTTTTTTCCTTTGTTGTGCTTGATATCAAAGTCATACTCACAAAGAAACTCTAACCATCTACTATACCTGACATTTAAAGTTGGTTGATCAAACAAATATTTCAGACCGTTATGGTCTGTCCTCACCTCAAATATTTTTCCCGTGAGATAGTGCCACCATTTCTTTAATGCATGCACTATGGCTTCCAACTTCAAATCATGAGTGGCATAGAGCCTTTGATGCTCTTTCAATTTTTTGGATTCAAAACATACCAAAAATCTATTTTGACTGAGGACTCCACCAAGTCCTTCTTTGCATGCATCTGTGCAAACCACGAAATCTTCATTCAGATATGCAATTCTCATAATTGGAGCACTGCTTAGCAACTACTTCAAATGATGAAAGCTATTTTCACATTCTATTGTCCACTGAAACTTCACCCCCTTCCTTTGTAAGGAAGTAATCGAGTGAGCAATCCTTCAAAACCCTGCAATGAATCTTTTGTAGTAGCCAGCTAGACCCATGAAGGATCTGAATTCTGTCACATTCTTAGGTTCTTTCCACCCTTTAATAGCTTCAATATTTTCAGGGTCCACTTCTATACCTTCCTTATATATAATATGCCCCAAATAGTGAATTCGGTTCTCACAAAATGAGCACTTGCTCAATTTGGCATATAGTTGGTGATCTCATGCTCTTATTTTGACTTGGAATATACAAGGATTTCAGCCAAAAAGACAATGACAAACTTGTCTAAATATTCCCGGAAAACACCATCCATTAAGAACATGAAAAAAACTGGTGCATTTGATAGCCCAAATGGCACCACTGTGAATTCATAATGATCATACCTTGTCCACAAGGCAGTCTTGTTTATGTCTTCATCTCTGATCCTTAATTGATGGTATCACGACCTAAGATCAATATTTGAAAATATCCTTGCATCCTTTAACTGATGAAAGAGATAATCGATCCTTGGCAATGGATATTTGTTCTTTACAGTTACTTTGTTCAATCGTCTAAATTCAATGAACAATCTCAATGTCCCATATTTCTTATTTACAAATAAAACTAAGGCACCCCAAGGTGACACACTTGGGCGTATATACCCCTTGTTCAAAAGTTATTCAAGATGATTTTTCAGTTCCTTCATTTCTGGTGTACTCATTCTGCTGGGAGTCTTGGATACTGGAGTTGCTCCAGGTATCAAATTTATAGAAATATCAATATCTCTCTTTGGGGGTAGTCCTGGTATCTCCTTAAACACATCCTCAAAATCTTTCAGGACTGCATGATCCTCAATATTTGGCACCTTATCCTTAGGTTCTTCCTCCATATGAGTTGAAAATATTTGGAAGCCATTCCTATAACACTTCTTCAGCTGCATTGTTGATATTTCTCGGACAGTAACTGCCCTGGGAAATCATTGGAATGTTCTTGGGTTCCCTTCCTCATTTATACAAGTAAACACCTTGTTATGATAGTCTAAAACAACATGGTTTTGGTCCAACCAATCCATACCAATTATACAGTCATTTGAACCCAAGGGCGAGATGTTGAAGGTTTCCTTGGTACTTAGCCCATTCATGTCTATGTGACATGATTTAATCATCTCAAAAATTTTTCTCTTGGTTCCTGTAGCTAGCTGCACCAACCAAGATTTCCCATGCTTGCTTCTTGAAAAATGCAATATTTCCACTACCTTGGCATATATATAGCTATGACTAGCTCCTAAATCCATTAAAATAGTAAAGGAATGGTTATTGATCATACCTTCTACTTCAATCATGTGTGACTGAAATTATGATTTCTTGTTGTCCAGGGATGCATAGATCCTTGTAACACTTATGCCCATGTCCTCCACTGTTTCAACTTGTTGTACATTGTGGAAAACTCTCACTTTATCACGTTTATGAGGACAATATCTATACTTATGGTCTCCTTTACAACCCCAACATTGAATAGGTGGTTGTCTTGGCCTTTTCCCACCTACCTCAGCCATTTTGTGTTCTCTAAAATATGGCAATCATTGATGATTGTTTCTGAAAAAGGGTTCCTTGTTCCCCTTCTTCCTTTGTTCCCTCTTAAAATTCTTCTTGTCCTCCCAAGACTTTTGGAAAGTAGGCTTGCCCTTTTGCTGATCATATAAACACTTGGCTCTTCTTATGGTTTCCTCCAAAGTTTTAGGATAATCATATTTAATTTTATCATCGATGAAAGATGGAAAACCACTCAAATATCTCTAGATATTAACTGTCTCATCTTTGATGAAGGAGACATACTTCAACAGTTCTAAAAATATCCTTTCATACTCATCAATGGTCATGCTGCCTGGTTTGATTTCAAAGAAATATTTCATATTTTTTTCATAATACCTCTTGGTTAAGTATTTCTTCTCAAAATGCTTCTTGAATTCCTTACATGTAACATTCTTCTCTTTGATGTCCTGCACTTGCACAAGTTGATCCCATCACATGGATTTGTTTCCTCTAATTTGGTAAACAAAAATTCTTCCTTCTACATGAGAAGAATAATTATGCAGTTGGAAATATTTTCTCATGCCCAACAACCATGTCTCGACATATTCATCTTTCTTGTGCTCTCCTTCAAAAGTAGGAGGTTGATCTTGTTCATTTATCCTCTCAATTCATCCACTCCAAAATTCTTATGATTCTTCCTGAAAGGAGATGGACTTGAGTTGATGTGTGATATCCTTTTGGATTTTATTTGAGAGTGATGGTGATGTCTGCTATTACTCACATATCTTCCTTTTTCCTCATGGGTTCTGTGGTTTTCTGACTTGCTGGAGCCTCTCTCCTTATCCAACTTATTTTAAATTCTTTCTAGTCTCTGTATTAACTTCATGTTGAAGTCTTCCTGCTACTCCTTGGATTTCATAAACTTTCATTATCATCCTTGTGACTTTGGACATCGTTTTGCAAATTTCTAATGGCTTCAACCATATTTAGGTTTTCATCCTTTTCTTCTCCATGTCCATTGGAGTTTGTTCCTTCAACACTCCCAAATGGACATCCCTTCCTCTAACCTCATATTCCTGACTATGAGCCTCTTGTGCATCATCCATATCTCTGCACTTTTTGATAACTCTGTTATGTTTTGGAAGCTGTTATTTATGCAAAAATGTGCAGCCAACAGAACTTTGTCAGGCCAATTGTTCTCAATAATTCATGAAAACACGAACCATTCTGATTCATTAATATATCAGACTTCTTTTCTATTGATTTCGTAAGAAATTTAATATTCATATCCAATTTCTAGGTGAAAAATTATCTTCTACTATTCAAGACCTTTCCAATTCCTGCTTCCATGCTCAATTCTAAGTTTTGAGTAGGAAGTTATGGATACTTGAAAAATTTTCCTTTTCATTGAAGCAATCCCTAAACATGGATTCTTCGATCTCATATCTGAATTGGCCCTTGGATCCATGTTGAATCCTCTGTTTATGTTTATAGGCCTTCTTTACTTCATTATGTGTAGGTCTATACAAATCAAAAACCCCACGGGCTCCTTCTTTAAGACCTTGTTTTTTTTCTCAAAAACAATTTTCGAGCACCAGCTCTTTTTCTTCGCCCCCTGAATGCATGTGACCATAGGATGTGACTGAGTGCTAGATGCAAGGATCTTATCCTATTCTTTAGGCCTCCAAAACTCCATAACTTCGGGCTTCCGAGGTTTTCCTTTCACCTCACCTCATTTCCTCCAAACGTCGAAGTTGTGAATCTTCCGAACAACTGCCTCTTCGGAGCTTCGGAGCTCCGACACTTCGGAGCTTTAGGATTCAGAAGATCTTCCTTATTCACAGTCCATTTCCTCTGAACATTGAATCTCTGAATTTTATAGTCTTATCAACACTCACACACCAAAGGGGTGCTACATGTCAAAAACAAGGAGTGTACACGTGGCAAGATGGATAGGTGACATGTGGCCCAATCAATGGTTGTCACATGTCTGGTTCTCATTGGTACAACAGACATACCAAAGGAATGAAACAAATTGACACATGGCATGCTTACAATGGTCCACGTCACCCTAGGTGATGTTATCATGCCATGTCATTTCATTATTCCGTGACTTCGGAACTTTGAGCTTCGACGGACTTTACACCTACACACCCCAAATCTCCTGAAACCTGAGGACTCATGGATCGAAAATCCTCCTTCTTTGTTTAGATATATGGTCAACAAGAGCTTCAAGACTTTGGGATTCGAGAGTTCTAAGGCTACATCTTGCACTACTTCTCAAATTTTCAAATTAGCGAACTCCATCAAGGAATGCAATCTATGGTCAACATTCACCTATCGACGGAGAGTAGAGATTGAATCCGGCTTCGACCTTTTATAATTTAAAACTTTGAAACAAAAGACTTTCAGATCATCGAACTGAAAACCCCCCTGAGATTTCAAGAATCAATGGTCCATGCTCCTAGATGAGATCTACTGCTGATAGGAGCTCTGGGACTCTGGGCTTCAGTGGATTTCCCATTAGAACTTAACTTTTATCATGAACGTCGAACTGGTGAACCACCTGAGTCTAGTTAGCAACCACACACTAGAGGGGTGCTATGTGGCAGAAAATAAGGAGTGGGCACGTGGCCGTATCTTACTAGTGACATGTGTCATGTTCCAATTGGTCCGATCAGTATTTGAAATGCTTGAAAACTGATGACACGTGGCACGTATCATGTGTGTCCATGTCACCCTAGGTGATGTCAGCAGGTTGCGTCACCTCTGTGACTTCTTGAATTCGGATCTTTGAGCTTTGGTGATTTTATCCTTCTACACATCACAAAACCCCTAGACTATCGAACTGGCGAACCCATTGTGCAGTACACCTTCGGAGCTTCGCTACTTCAAAGCTTCAGGCTTCAAGAGTTTTCTCTGTAACATATCTCAAAAAATTCGAATGCAAAACTCCCAAATAGGTCCATGCCACTTTTGGTGACGTCATCAAGTTATGTCATTCGGGAAGTCCGGTACTTCAGCACTCCGGAGCTTCAAGCGTCAGAGGATTTTACAATTTCTTCCAACAGTTTCCTTCTGAACACCAAATTCTCGAACTTCTTAATCTTCTAGGGTCCACGTAGTACAACTGTCGTCAATCAAGGTGGTGACATGTGACCCCACCATCGAGTGAAACGTTTCAGGTCCCAATCGATACTAAGGGCCTATCAAAAGTGCAAAAACAAGTGAGAGTGGCAGACTTATGGTAGTAGGTCCACTTTACCCTAGGTGATGTCATCATGCCACATCATATATGATGCTTCGGTACTTTGACACTTTAGGCTTCAGGATATCCCATTCCAACACACATCGCAACTCCTGAATGTTGAAATTCCAAACAGATACATGTCACTCCGACGCTATGGGACTTCAGAGCTCTGGGAATTTCGAGGATTTTGTTGCTGAACACCACACAACCCCTTGACTGTTGAATTATGAACATTGCTTAATTTGCGGATACATGTCCCTGGAAATTGACAGTCTAGATTGGTTCTGGACTTTTGGACTTCAACAATTTTCTCACTATTGCAACTTTAAAACGGATGGAGGGGCGAAGTCCGAAGGAATTCGATGCTTAACCTCCATGCACCTTCTCCGGATCTAATGATTGGGAGAGGTCTTTCCCTCCCCGAACAAATCCAATGGTCCAAATTTAATTTTGTGGTTCCTAAACCCATGGTTATTGTGGTCTCCTTTCTTTGTTGACTTTCCTGAACCACTATACCTCTTGAGCTTTCCATTACCACCCAGGAGATCCCTTAATGCTCCTCTAGCACTCTGTACATCAAATCCCTATGGAATTTTGACTCAAATTCCACATTCGTGGCCCATCCAGGTTCAGTGTTGAAACCATGGGCTCTGATACCAATTTATAACAGGACTCGAGATGCCAAGCCGGTGCATGTTACTTCAAAAGAATCTGCTATGTTCAAGCTCTAATATGAATTTGTAGCATCCCCAACCATTCCAGGGCTGGGCCATGCCACTTTACTGAAAGAATCATTTTCATTTGCAGAAAATATCTTACTTAATAGATTAAAAACAAGATTTACTTTATGTTAACATACATTTATAATCTAAAGTTCAACAGTTATAAACATTCTGCTACAACAAAGATTTATGCGGAATTAACAATAAAACATACATGTAGCCATCACATGCAATTCTTGTAAACATCAAGGCATGTATATGATACACGACATAAGAATTAACATAGAAATGGTACTTATCTTTTTATGAGAAGACCACCAACTGCGTGTAGACCTTCCACGAACCTCCCAACCTTATATCACGCTACTCATCATTCTCAGCAATGGGTCACCCCCGAGATGAGGCTAAAATCCACCTGGGAAAGAGATTCCTAAGCTAGGATGAGACTACGGGAAGTCACACAGTACGTTAGGAAGGATTCCTTCCCAGGAACCAACTTACGCACACAACTCACAACCTCTCATTCCCCACATGTCTGTCCCACCCCAAGAATTATACACCTTCATCGTCCAACAGTCCATTGGTTTCTCCACTTCCCTTCCAGGGCTTCAGGAACATGCCATACATGAGTTGTCAGAGATCTGTAGATGTTGTTGGGCTCCCTCCAGGAGAATTCACTTCCCCAACAATCTCTCTCACCTGGAGCGAGTTTCTCACAGGCCTCACAACCTGCTTCTTCAATCCACAAGCCTGGAAACCTACTTCTTCTGTCCAGCTTCTAAGTCAACGGGTAAGGGCAATAGCAGCAATAGAAAACATTAAGGAAGGGTACGGTCTCATGCAAGTACAAATGCGTGCAGTTATAGAGGACGACCATGGAGGAGGTTCAACAATGGTGAGAATGATTGGGTGCGTGAATGCTCAATGTCTCAGTGCGTGAGTGCATGATGAAGGATGACCAGAATGCCCAGTGAACCCCCACAATGACTCATTTCCCACATAAATATGCATGTCCCAAATCAGACACATGTCCTCATGAAGTTGCATGAGCTCCATTTCTCATTGTTTTCCCCTTCCCACGGGAACTTAGGATAGCATGAGTTATTTCTCTAGCCTTAGTATTTTAGGAAAATATATTATAATATTCCCTTGCGGTTAATCCCTCAAGCTTAGCACTTTTCCCTAGCCTCTTAGCCCCTTCCCCTTACCCACCTAGTGGAGCTTAGTCCCCCATAACTCTTTTTTGATGGTCGGTCTACACACAACGATGTATTTTATATTAATTATATGCATAATTACATATACAAAAATAGGCTCATAGGCCTTTAGCATCACATAAGCCACCTAGCTTATAATCACTTGGTTCACCAACCTACAAAACCTGTTTACAATTCAACAGGGGCTCGCCCTTGGGGTATTACACCCCTTAGCTATGGATATGAGTTCACAAGGATGATATATCTCTTATGGTTATATACAATCCTTACACACAACCCATTTCCAAATAAGTTCATAGTATTTTACTTCCACAAAAATTCCAACCATCTAGCTCTCTTTCCCCTTTAGTCTACGCAACCCAGGGAATGAGATCAAATTCTCTAACACATGATTCCTTAGGATATCCCAATTCTCTCCAAGGCTATAGCACACACTAGCTAAGAAATATCTTATCTAGGGCCTCTAGGAATTCTCAACTATAATGGATCTATCAATAACGATAATTACTCATGCAAATGGGAAATTTCCCACATAATTCACATAACATGCATATTCAACACTTTTTTATAGGAATGGAAGCATGGCTCTCTAGCATGGATTCCCTTCCAATAATGGACATTTAACTAGGAGAATTATGGAAAACAACCAAAAAGTATGTTTTATATTTGCATGCCAGAAACTAACCATGTGACTAACTATGAAGCCCACATAAGTACCTTGGAAATCATCTGAAGGTTGATTTGACATAGAATAATTTAAGTTAAGGACTTTATCTTATAATAAAATATTATTATTTAGATTTTTGACCTCTTTATCCCCTAATCCCCCTTCCATTCCTCTCCCATGGAATCATAACCCCCATGTTATTTTCCTTGAGGTCTATAACTAATGATGTATTTTTATTATTAGTTTCAATTTACAATATTTACATATGATAATGGCTTTGGCCTAGGACACTTTGTTTGGCTCTCAACCTTTTATTATATATACATTTACAATGCAATTTCGAGGATCAAAATTGAGATATTACAAGGGAAACCTTGACTACATATTTTTATCCTTGTGAACCTCATAATTTAATTCTGACAGTTAAATTGCAATATGTAGAAATATTTAAACATCCTTTTTCAATATTCGAAATTTCAACTTGGATAATACCCAAAATTATGTGCAATAATATTTTTTAAATATATGTCCAACTCCCATTTAAAATGAGTTTCTACCCAAATGGGATTCTATCAATTTATTCTGCATATTTATTGTACATGATTTCAACATACTATCTGAAATTGGTGTGATTCTTAACCCAATGAAATATTTTAATTCATGAAAACCGTTAACTATCATTGGAATGATATGAATACATAATTAAGGAATATGAGCTACAAACTAGCTTGATAAATAAAATGACAAATATCAGTATGAGGGAAAAAAAAATCAAACACGAATTCAATGAAAAATGATCTATTTATTATGTAACAATCATTTATCAAGATCAAATGATTAATGTAAAAAAGTTGGAGCATAATTTCTAAAAACATGGATTTAAAATTTTAAAAGGGGTCCCAAGTCATTAGACTAGGGAGTCTCAACAATTGGTGACACACTGGGCTAATCCATGAATCTCTACAAGTTAGATATTATTTTCCTTAAAAATTTTGAGAAAAAATCAACCAGGAGCATATCAATTTTATCACTGTGTCGCAAAAAGGTATGTTCAAGTACCAAGTCTAGAATAACCTTGTTCCCCAACCTAAGTCATTTACCAATTGAACCCAATAAAAGATAGGTGTGATTAATTTCTTCAAAAAACTTAACTTAGTATTGCAAGTAGAAGCCATAATCTCCATGTTTTATAAATGAGAGGTTTTCAAGTATTTTCCCTATTCTATCTCATCAAACCTCATCAAATGCCAGAATACCTTTGCGTTTCTCCATTTCCAGTCAATGTCCATATTCTCCTAAAACAGGAAATTATTCCTTTCCCGTATCCATTTTTGTTTCTTTTATATTTCTTTAAGCACCGAGGAATCAGGGAAATATGTAGCTTTTAGGAGCAATAAGGATGGTGTTTTTTTTCAAGGATATAATATGCACGACCACATAATGAGAGTGTCTCTTTAAAATTTGACATTGGAAATATGGCCACCACCTGTAGAATAGCTTAGTCATAAGGTATCTGAAAAAAATTGAGCAAATGGAAGAGGGCAGATGGCCTAAGGTTGTGTTTAGTGACAGATTGTGCAAAAGAAAGAAGACTTGGATGCAGCAAAATAACAAATGGATTAGTAAATGGGGCATTTGCTTGAGCATGTTTCCTACAAAGAGTAAAGATATAAAAACTTTTGTTATGGATAAGTTCCACAAACATACTTGGGAGAAAGAGCTAGAGAGAAAGAAGAAATACTACATTGAAGAGTTTAACCCCACTCATAACCATCAGCAAAAGGCGTACATAGGGGCCAATATTTCTTGGAGATCTAAAATTCTTATTGCTCAATTAAGGACTAATTCTCATCAACTCTGTTGTGAAACAGGGCGCTGGAAAAGGCCAAAAGAAAGGTGGGAAGAAAGATTATGTATGTTGTGCTCGTCCGGAAAAGTGGAAACAGAAAAACATTTCATTTTAGAATGTGAGGCCCTCAAAGACAGCAGGGAAAATTATGCAGGTATTCTGGCAGCTAATTCTTGGGATAATCTATTCAGCAAAGAGTTTGTTGAGAAGCTGGGAGTGATTATTGTAAAACTTCACAGGAAAAGGGCCGAATACAAAAGCCAGATGAAAAAACAATCTGTCTCATAGGCTATTTTTAGCCTCGTGGACGTTAAAAATACTTTCTTTCTTTCTTTCTTTCTTAATGTGAGTAGATTGGCCCTCTGAGAGAAATGACTCATGACTAGCGCTTAAGCTCTGTGGTTAGCTGAGCAATGGTGTATCGAACAAGTTTGCATTCTTCTACTATCACTCATGCCCAGGATACTCTAACAGGTACTCTAGTTTACAAGTCTCCTTTTATAATGAACAATTTATAATATTTTATTATCTTGACTCTATTATGCCAAAATATCATCGGGCTTGAACACAATGAAGATATGAACATGAAAATTACACAAATCTAAGGAAGAACAAAAACTTAGGACAAGCATAGAAATTTCTCAAATAGATAATAAACCAATAGATAATCAACCATAAAATCACATTGATATTCAAACTAATCCAAAAGAAGACTGAGGCCCACAACAAATTTCAAAAAAAAAAGCAAGGAAACTTGAAACATGAGAAAACAATATTTGAGTTTAACAAAAACTCAGTCTCAAGGTACAAATCATCAATTTTTAATGAGAATAAAATATGTTGTAAGCAAAAGGAAATTAATTACCTAGAAAATATACTATACAATGCATTCAATTTAGAAGAAACAATGCATCATTAGAAAACCAAAGCTCAAACTCTCTCTAGGAGGGAAAGACCATTATTGTGGAAACTTGGACAGATAAGAATCTTGTTTAAACTAATTTAACACTTGAATATATTGATATTTTCTTCATTCTTTATTTATTAATGGATTTGAATTAATCTTTGTGGCCTTGTGTTTTAAGATGGTCTAGGATTGAGAATTACCTCTTTTGATAATGCTTCAGTTACCAATAACATTTCACCCACGTTCTTATTCATAGTTCAATAGTTTCATCTTTTATTAACTTTTTCATATTTATTTATCATCAATCATTCAAATATATTCATTAATTAATGAAACTTTCCTTCCATTGAGTGAGTTTGTATTTGAGTGAGTTTGTATTGATGATAATTTAATGCTCATGGAGATGATCGAGCTAGCTAGTATTTATTCCTTGAGACTAACATGCCATTAGGAGAAAAAAGAACATAAGGGGGTGAATGTATGCTCTAATAGCTCCTCTTATATGAATGGGAATGCCCTCAATGGGTAATCCACAAGTGATTCCCCAATCATTTTCTTCCCAATACCCCTCGGTGTATATGTGTACAATGGTCTTGAGGTTGCTTTTCAATTTTGATAAATATTTTTATGCAAAACATGTCTCCCTTGAATCCTTGGCCTTCACTATATTACTAGTTGATTAATCCCTATGGTTCTTAGAAATAAAATGTCATAGGCATGAGAAAACCAATGCTAATATCAACCTATGATGTTGTTCATTGGTATCCTCAAACATTTATGTCTATTCAACTCCTTATAATATGAAAATCTAGGCATGGTGCATCAATTATCTTCTAGTAATTTTGGGGAAATGTGGCTTCATATATATATATATATATGAAATTGAAATCCACTTTCTTTGATTATGAAAGGAGACATTAGTCAATTGTTGGTACCTACATAAACACACTTGAAACACATGACATGTTTTGATTACCAACATAAATGAAAATACAAAGTCTAAAGTCAAACATGCATAAGAAATTAGTTTATTATTTGTAAAAACAAAATTTTAAACAAAATCCCCCTTACTGTCATGCTTTGATTATATGTAAAGTCTCCAAAGGTAGGGAAATCATAACTTTAGGGTACAATCATTCATCAGGGAGTTCATGAAAAATTCTATCCTACTTTCCCCGAGGAATGCAAAGTGTTCAACAATAGCTACCTACATAAAGGACATCCATGGATAAGGGTAACCCATGATGAAGATAAAAACGAATAACAATAGCTCAAATCAATAGTTGATCATATATGGTTCTTTAATTAATTCATCCATAGAATTTTTTTTTACCATTACACCCATATTTCCTTTCAAACAAGTTGGGGAATTTATTTTGCAAATACAACGCTTAGATGCATAATAAAAATCTAGTGTCTTCATTAATTGAAATTCCTTACCTAATTGAACATTTTTATTTTACTTTTCAAGCTTGCCAATTTATTACTATAGGGATTAGGAACAAAAAATGAGATGCATATGGTTTCTTGTGTAAACCCTTTTAAATTGAGTTGTTTCATGTGGCCTGAATGTTACATCGGATGAAAATCACCACCTAATTCAAGCTACAAATTTGGAGACAAAACAGAGTGGAAACTCCATTGTCAAAGTTGGATTATTAGGTGAAATAAATTGAAAAAGATACATATGCAAAAAGGAAACTAATATCAAAGAAAAACAATTGAAAATGAATAAAAACTTGTACATGTAACCTAATGGTCTCAAGGACCAATCAAGCTAAACAATTTTTTTTTTAAAGTAATATCCCTAGTTTTAATCCTCGGAAATTATAATGTAATTGAGTAAATGTGATTTAGGTTGGTGATTCGATATGTTTTAGGTGGGATAGTTGGTATGGATTTATATGGACAAGGATGAGATATGTATTTGTACATTGTAATCGTTAATAAAACTAATAATCATTGGATTCAATATGAGAGGGAAAATAACAATGGGGGGATATGATTTCACGAGAGAGGGGCATAACGGGGGGATCCAAGGGGAAATCAATGTCATTGCCTAAGTTATTGTATCATTACCATCTAATCATCCCATTTTACTTATTAGATACTCAATCATTGAATTCATGTAAGAGGTTTGGTGTGCAAGATCATCTCATAAAGTTATTGAGAGGATGGGTTGAGTCAATTATCATAGGAGAAGTGTGAGGGTCAAGCAATCCTTTTGGGGAAGAGTGAGAGTCAACATTTATGGCAGAGAAAAGGAAATTCGGATGAAAAAAAAGGATAGGTTCTAAATGTTGGTTTTGGACAACAAGAGGGGAGTTGAGTGATGGAAAAGAATACCAAACATGTTGCACTTGAAGGTAGCCATTATTGGGCTATATTTATGTTTTAATTGTGGTTCGTGTCATTGTAAAAATGGGATATGTTCCTGTGGATTATCTTCTTATGGAAGAAATGGCTCAAGAGTGTTGTGAAGGAGGTTGCAAACACTCCTAGAGAAGCTGAGAGTTCCTGGAGCCCCATCTATGATATTCTTGGCCAATAAAGTTCTCTACAACTTTGGAGGGAAGTGGGAATGATTGTGGGACAATGTGGAAAAGAAGGGGAATAATATTCCTTGAGTTATGCAGGTTGAGGGGAAGAGAGATAATGGATTGAAATTGTTGTTGGAGTGAACCTGGTGTTGGGTTTCTAATCATGGAGAGTGGAAAACCAATAGGGAAAACCCTCATTGTGGAATCGTAACCTTATATTGGGGGTGGCATATTGTTGACAAAAAATGAACAACAATCCAATGTCTAGGAGGAATGTCCTTCATATGCAACAAGTTGATTAATTTATGAACAAATAAGTCTTATATTATGTTTATTATGATAATTTTGTTGTGTAAATGAATATTTAAATGTTGTGTGTTACTTAAACAGTTTCATTCATGTCTTTATAAATGTTGTTAATTGCATGAGTATTTCCACATGTTGCTTGTTGTAATTACTGTTTTTGTGTATGCGAGAAAGTTTTTAAAATTTTATTGTTTTGGTTACATTACAAATTGGTATCATAGATTCTGGTTTAGCACTAGACCCATATGGTCCAAGGACCAGAGAAAATTAGGAAAATTTATTGTTACAAATTTTGTTGTGTGATGGATTTGGGTAAATTTGTGCAACCAGAGTGAAATCCCAAAATTTCTAAGCAAATTCAAGTCAAATTTGCACTCATAATGGTTGAAGAGATGATCAATGACATCAATATGCAAGTTGTAGAGTTAAAAATTGGAGTGGGAGGTAGAAATTCATGTTTTAATGGTGACTCAAGAGTTGGAGAATCAATAGACCAGATCACTTGAATAGTAAGAATAAATGGCGAAGATTCATCTTAGATTTGAAGCTCATCAAGGGTCAATGAAATTTGTGAACAAGTTTAGTTCACCAAGATAAATTGTCAGTCATCAATGGAGTGATTGGGCTTCAAAGAAATTCATGAACAAAATTAGTTTTCCAAGATAAATTTCTGATTGTCGATGGAGCAATCAAGGTTTGGTGAAATTCCTAAACAAGTTTAGCTCACTAGGAGAAATTGTCTATCATTCATGAAGTGATTGGGGTTCATTCAAATTTGTGAAAAAGTTTAATTCACCAAGAGAATTTTTTTATTGTTGATGGAGCGATCATGGTTCAATGAAATTCATGGAAAATTTTAGTTCACCAAGAGAAATCGTTTATCATCGATGGAGTAATCAGGGTTCATCGAAATTCATGAACATGTTTAGTTCTCCAAGAGAAATCGATGATTGCCAAAATTCATGGACAAATTGTTTCATCGAAGAAAATTGTCGATCATTGGTGAAGGGGAGAAGAGTAGGAGGATGTGCCCAAGTGATAGGTGGTTATCATTCATGTGTCATGCTACATCAACTTCCGCATGTCATGCCATGTAAGCCAAGGAATTCACCAATTATTGATTAATTTTGGGGAATAAACAACCCATATCACATTTTATTAGGCGATCAGCAATCGAGTTTCATCTACAAATTTGGTGAAGTATGGTGAATCGATGGTCTAGATCACTTTGATTTTGATATTGATGGCCCATATTCATCTAAAATTTTGATAAAAAATTCCAAGGAAAATCAATAATCATCGATGCAAACGAAATTTTCAATTTCCCATGATTGGGGTTTGGAAAAATTTGTGGAAAAAATTGGTCTCCAAGGAAAATTGTCAATCACCAATGTGAAGGAAATTGTCAATCGTCGATGATTCGGGTTCAATACAATTTGTGGAAAATTTTGGGTTTCCAAGGAAAATCCTCGATTATTGATGCAAAGGAAAATAAGTCAATCATTGATAAAGGAAGGAGGATGATTACATGGAAAAATCAGGGGATGAAACATGGACATCATTAGCCATGTTCCATTCCATGTCATCCAGGTTTCCACGTCAGCAAAAATAGACATTTTACAAAAAAAGTGGATCCAAAAACTTATTTTATCCATAATAGGACCATTTCAACTCATAATCAAATTAAATTTTAGGTGTGTGTTTTCAATGATGAGAGATACAATAATTCCAGCGACGACCACTAGATAATTTTGCATAAATCTTCTGAAAAGCTTGAAATAGTGACTTTTGAAGACCTAGATTGTGCTAAAAAACCGGAGCCTAGATAAAGGTGGAATTCTTATAGGGAGTGAAAAAAGGAGGCATGGATTTACCCATTTGGGATCCTGTTGAAATTCAAAATGGTTTAGTGTGGGGATACTAAAACAAAACAAAATCCACTGTTCTCGGGTGTGTTTCGAGGACTTTGAAAACTTCAAAGGAGGAAAAGGGACCCCAAATCAACAATATAGGAAATTTTATTTATTTGACATTTTATCTAGTCATCAATATGGACAAGTTTGTATTTAGGTAGTTTTTAAAAATTTTACTCTATTTGGTATATAGACAGTGTAAAAGCATAAAGTCATCAATTCCATATTTATACAAAATTTGATTGGAGTATCAGATTCCAAATACGAGAATTTATTTGTGTTGATAATCATAAATTATATCTGTGCCAAATAGAATTTGTTTTTGTTTCCTAACATATTTTCTTCTACATGTGGTAGAAAATGGTCTCTCAGAGAAATGATACTAGTAAAAAGAGAGCACAAATGAGTAGAAAAATGACAAAATTGCAAACTTCAGAAAGTTGTAACTTTTAGCTCGGAACTCAAAATCAAGCATGAGTATATTAATTGGAAAGGTAATATAGAGGGAAACATGATGAGAGGTTTAGGATTCTCCAAGAAAGAATATATTTTTGTTACAAATTTGTAGGAAAAAGGGAAAATGGACTCTATGAACCATGGAATTGATCAATATGGAAGTTTTCCAAATAACATTAATTTTGGAATAAATTTTTCATATGTTAGGGGTGCAGGATAGACGTTAGTATTAGGTATGAAAGAGTGAATATACTCATAATGGTTCCTATTTAGTTTTGTGAAGGCACATTATGAAGTGCATCAACCTCACAAATAAAAAGAGGATGAATTTTAAATAATGGGGCATGGTTGATAAGCAAGGAAACACGCAAGCAAAGAACGTTGTGTCAAAGTATTGCTAACAAGAAGATTAGATGTCATTCTATTTCAAATTATAATTCCAATGTCCAATGGACATGGAAGCATGGATGAGCTTATATAACTTAGATGGGACAATAAAGAGCTACATAGGGGAGTGCAGATTTACATAGAAGGAAATGAAAAGTTCATAAAGGGAATAGAAAGACCACACCCAAATTGGTATTCAGCTACTATAAAGTCTAAATGAATTTCAAATTCATATCAGCAGGGATTCTCACTTGAAACATGAAACCAACGGGTGAATAATTTCATTAATGGGAACATAAAGGAAAGGTAAGACTTCATAGACATGAAGGTAGACATGTAATGATGGATAAAGAGAATACCATAAAAGAAATTAAAGGAACTTAGATATGATGAGTGATTCATGGGATGGGTGATTCATCTCTGAGTGAAGGCATGAGAATTCTTGAAAATAATTCCTAGCGAGGAATTAGCCACTTTTGTCTAAAATTATTTAGAGTAAGAAAGCCACTTTTTCTATAAGGGTGCGTAGTGGAATCATGGTACATGTATAAATAATTCAATGGACGAGATAATAAAGGTTACTCACTTTTAAGTTCCAATGGAAAATATAACATTCCATTAGGATCAATTTAGTCTTGAGAAGATGAATAGGGATTCACAAGATATTATTAAATGAATTGAAGGAAAATATTCAAAATTGAGCAAAGCCAATGGAAAAATACAAATAATGGAAATGGATGTCATAATGCTAAGGATTAATATGGTTGGAAAATATTACAGTGTTATATGATGGTATGTTATAGAGTACATCGTCCCAAGGTGCTAGAAGGTTCCAACGAGGTAAGGTTGGAACATGTTTGCGTAATTGGAGGTAGTGGCCATTAGGGAATATTTGTTGGAAATGTAGAATGGCCAAGTGTCTTGGCTAGAACATGTTCATATTAAGGAGTAACTATGCATAGATGAGAAAAAAAACAATACATAAGGTTGTTTGGATCTATAAGGGTCCAAGGTCAACTACATGGAGCACAAGAATTTAAAA
Organism: Picea mariana; assembly: GCA_032191745.1. Lineage (NCBI taxonomy): Eukaryota > Viridiplantae > Streptophyta > Pinopsida > Pinales > Pinaceae > Picea > Picea mariana. The sequence continues at coordinate 73,865 of JASDQU010751466.1, forward strand.
CAGATATGCACTAGAGTCCATAATGAAAGTGATGCATGATGCATACAATAAAGTTAGAATACATCTACATGAAGTTGGTATGATGAGGTTGAATGCTTAATGCATATTGATGTGCATTTGTGTGTGTGGATGTAACATACCTTCCTCCTAATTAATGAATTTTAAAATGATTGATACATATAAAATAACCAAGGGGCAACAAGCCCATAATTTAACATGCATCTAACAACATAATAAAAGCCCATGAATGCAACTGTTCAAGGAAAATAAAAAACACATAACATTCAATAAAACCATTACACAATGGAAATAACATCATAAATATAATAAAAAACTTATCTATTTGTAAAATAACCAACTAGATGCATACGAAGGATGTTCCTCTCATCCATAGGATTTTTTTTTATTTTCCCTCAATAGTAAGCCACCCTTGAGATAAGGATATGAGTCCAGAAGGATATATGTCCCTCTTGGTTTTCCACTCTCTGCATTTGGCAGCCCAAAACCCACCTTCTACTCCAAAAAAAGTTTCAATCCACTAACTCTCTTCCCCAAAATATACACAACCTAAGGAATGGGATCTCCCTTCACTACAAATAGTCCCTTAATATTTCTCACTTCTCTATAGGGATCCAATGCACTTAGTTGGACATGAATCTTATTGTTTGGGACTCCAGGAACTCTCAACTACTTTAGGAGTATTCACAATATCCTTCCCAAGGCTCTTGAGCCATTTCCTCAATAGGAAAATGATCCACATGAACATATCCAATTTTGATAGGAACATCAACCACAATTACACCATAAACTCAACCCAATAATGGTTCCTTCAAGAGAGACATAACTAGTGTTCTTCCTATCACTCAACTTCTCCCTTGTTTTAAGAAAACAACATTTAAAAATTATCTTCTTTTTCCATACAAATTTCCCTTTTGCTCACGCAAGTTGATTCTCACACTCCCCAATGTTTATTTTACTTCAATACCATGCTCCCAATAACTAAGGGATGTGACTTGTCACACCCACCCTCTTACATGTATTAAATGATTGAACTCTATTAAACTCAAGGGGAAAAATCAGAAGGTAAAGATACATTAACTTATGATAATAACATGGCTTTTATTTTGAATCCCTCTTTATCCCCTTCTCTTTTGGAATCACATCCCCCCATCATTATCGTCCGTCTTGTATCACAACCAAAGATTATTATTTTTATCAATTATTTCAAGGTACATAATATACAATTTGGCCTCCGGCCACATTAACAAAGATGGGCTCTTCACCCCAAAAATATCGGCTCACTCACCAAAATCAAATTTATACAATTACATTATAATTGATGGGGATTGAGATGGGGATGTTATAATGGAAATGCATGAACATTCTTGTATACTCAGAGTAGTTTTATATTATATGTGAAATAATGATGTTATGATAATTGAATAAGACTAATTATGGATTGTGTATCCAGGAAAAATTTTTATAGTATGGTTGAATATGTTAATGATGTTTTTGTTGTATATGAAATCCATTCATATGAAGACAAAGGAGGATGGTGGGAATGATGATTAGAGGTTGGTTAATGGATTCTATGAGATTCTACAAAATATTAGTTTATCAAGTAGCATCAAGTAATTCGATAACAACCACGTAGCACTATTAAATTTGAACGTTTTTGTGACGAAGTAGAGAAGGATTTTCGTCGGCATAGAGTCATTTTTGCAACCAAGATGATTTTTTTTTTGTCGAAATTCATTTGTCGGTCTAGCAGCCACACATGGATCTTCGTTGGTCTAGCGACCAGGAAAAGAATCCTATTCACAATAGGGAAAAGTTCAGCTAGCGACGAATGTTAGTCGGTCAAACGAATAATATTAGTCGTAAGAGTGACCAAGACAACCCTGAAAAAATTAGTCAATAAACCACTGTGAGTCGCTAGAACGATGAATATTAGTCACTAGAGCGACCAAACCATCAGTTAAAAAGGTCAAATGAAGGAGGATCAGTTAGTTGCTAGAACGACCAAGTGACTTAGTTTGTGACCAAATGGCAATACAAGCGACTAACACGTTGGTTTCTCTAGTAAATAACACGTTGGTCTGTCTAGCGACTAACACGTTGATGTTTGTGACCAATTGGAAAAATTAGTGACGAACATGTTAGTCGCTAAAGCGACCAATATTGGGTTTAAAAAAAAAAAAAGTATGCCATTCACACAGGATCTTAACTAAATTTGATAATAGGTATTTAAGTGTGTCCAATCATGATGGTCATGTAATTATAGTATCTTAACTAAACCTTGATTTCAAAATGGGGTGGATGATATGGTGGAACCATGTGAAAGGAGAACTTGATCAAACAACGCAATAAATCAAAAAAATTGACAATATTGGAGTTGATAGAGTGAATACCATGTTTGAGGAACTCAATGTGTAGGTCTTCCTCATATGTAACTCTATTGTTATTGATCATGTGAACAACTCTCTTGATGTCTCCAAAAGAAAATATATGACATGAGGTAGGGATATGGGAAATTTGGATTGAGGATTGTATAGGGGCATGATAAAGGGATGGAGAGGAAGGGCTATGGGAAATTTGGATTGAGGATTGTATAGGAACATGATAAAGGGATGGAGCAAGGGATAAAATGAATTACTTATATATATCTTGTGGGAGGGAAACCTGTTTAGGTAAAAGGGTGCACAAAAAGACTCTATGTCAATTGTAGAGGGCTTCAAGAAGCTCATGTCTCCTAATGGAAACAAAACCATATATTTTTATGATAGAGGAGATGCTAGCAATATTTCTAAAGGTGAGGAATAGAGAAAGGGACATGATAAAGAGACTCTTCTTAGTTGTTACAAATGAATTGGTGACCATTGATCTTAGAAATCATATGAACTAAATCTATGGTACATTCGTCAATTTTAGAGAAACGCATACAAACAAAGAACATTGTTAATTTCGGATCAAATCCCTTAAAATAGGAAAATTGATAAAAAGAACATGTAAATAGGAAAGCATAAATATTAATACAAAGGCATCCAAACAAATAACATTGTTAATTTTAGATCTAGTCCCTTCAAATAGGAAAATGAAGATGTAGATACGAAAGTGTAAAGATTAATAATAAAATGTTGATAAGAAAGTGCATGGATTGATGATAGAATTTTCTAGCACCCTTGTAAAATCAGGGACATAAACATGCCTTTAGCTAAGCATTCATCTTGGGGTCACAATTCTTCTTTAAGGTAATGTTAGAAAGTGAGTTAAGAGGATAAAAGTGAAACACTCCTTGTTGGGAAGCATACATACATGGATATGCATCGAAGTCCACTACTGGAATATTTAATTGTGAATGAATAGGTCTTTTTATGAAGCATACACCAAAGTATGCTACTAGAATACGCCAATAAACCAAAGTATGTTGAACACTTTGTCATTTTTTTAATGTGAAATGTGAAGATATGAGTTGTTGGTTGTATTTTAAGTATACATTGCTTTAATGTAAGATGAATTGTTTAGTATCTTGACACGGTAACAAACATGCTAGTTTATATTTACCCATCTATATATTTATATAGTAGAATATGATATAAAAGTGGAATTGCATTTTCTAGTTTGTTTTTATGGATTGTTATTATAATTCTTTTTTATGTGATAGGGGTCAATTGATGTTATGCATTGCAACTTGTTTAAAATTCTTAAGAAGATAAATGGATTTGTAACTCATGTTTGTGGAAACTAGTGAGGAATTGTAACAGTAGATCCATATGCCTACCCAATTCTGGAGAGAAGACACTTGGAGGTTGCAAAAAACCCATCAACACCTCCATAAATGAGGTACTGAGGAATATATATTCGAGGTGACAAACACTAACATGGAAGATATGGTAAAGAGAGACACACTCACTACTAGGACACAAGACAATTCTCCATAGAGTTGATTCATATATTGAAGGTCTCAGGGTAGACATATCCTAGTGGATAGGGTTGAAGTTCAAGTCCCCCTCCTACTATACCCCATTCCATACTTCAGGTAGTCAGGAGAACCTGACATTGATATTCTAAAGGCAAGAACAAATGCCAATGTTACATGAGGATATTAGATGTATGGGAGGTATTGAATGAATTTAGGTGAACTATAAACAAAAGCAACAACTACAACTTTCTATGTAAAATAAGATAAAATATGGTTTAATTTTTAGGGTAATATTTTAGGAGGTAAAGTTAGGGAATATTGTGTATATAGGATGTGTTTGTTGTGAATAAATTTAAATAGATAACAATTGTGAAATAGAGGTGGTTTATGAAGTATTATTTTTATCTAAAATTTGGATAGTTTAGAATTTAGTTTTGAGGTGCAAGTCTTCAAATTGAGACGATAATATTTTTCCTTTCTTTGATACTAACATTGTTTAGAGAAGCTTATGTGTTTTTTGGATTATGGATGCTCACCATTCTTGTCTTTGCGATCCCTTGGTTCATGAGGCATTTCCCTCAATAAAAATCATTATCAATATGGACATTATTTCATGGCACTCTCCCAAATTCACACAAGTCCTTGTGTGATAAATAACATACTTGTAAACGAAAGAGAGGTCGATTTTACATATCAAACACTAGGTATCAAAGTTTCAGGAGTTTCCAAATTTGGGTCCCTACCATTACGCTTCTAGCTATAGTTATGGTGATTTGTTTCTTTATTCTCTTGGAAATGGTGATGAAAACTTAAACTTGTTTGCCTCATATGTGTAAATCTTAACCTTGTACAATGTCTACTATAAATAGATATTCAAAAAAGAATAGAAAAGATACAATGGAAAATACAAAAATTACATAGCGATTTTTCCCCTGGAAACCCAAACCGGGAAAACCAGCATATATTATATTCATTCATTGTGTTACAATGTTTACAATACAAAATACATATAGGAGCCAGCAACATCCAAAACCCTAACCCAATGACCTGGATTAGTCAGAAAACCCTAATTACTTAACCGGAAATAGAAAACCATCGACAAAGAAACCATGTGCCAAAAAACCACCTAAATATAATGCAGTCCCGAAAATGCGCCCCCCCCTCTAACCCCCCTGCGCACCCAGCGCAGACGCTCAGACACTGCTACTCATGCAAAGAATATAACACATACCCAACATTCTCCCATTTGTTATTTTCTTTACACATACGGGGTTACAGGGTTACATAGTCAACAATCCAGGGAAACAATGCCCATGGATCCTCTACACCAAGAGAACTTCTTAGTGCTCACAGATTTTGGTAATGAATCTGCAACATTCTTCAAAGTGTCCACCTTCATCAATGATACTTTCTTTTCTTCAATCATGTCTCTCACAAAATGATATAGAACATCAATGTGCTTTGTCTTTGAATGATAAGCAGGGTTCTTCGCCAGAAAAATTGCACTCCGACTATCACACTCTATCCTTACAGCTTGTTGTACCAACCCAATACCTAAACACAATCTTTGTAACCATACTGCTTCCTTACTTGCATGATTGGCTGCCATATATTCATATTATGTTGTTTAAAGTGCCACTACAGCTTGTCTTTTGCTCATCCAACTTATTGCTCCTCCAAACAAGTTAAACACATACCCGCTTGTAGATCTCCTACGATCTAAATCTCCATCCCAGTCTGCATCCACAAATCTATGTATATTGACCACTTTGTCCAATCCTGGTCTTCCTTCGTAACACAATCCATAGCTAGCAGTGCCACGCAAATACCTGAAAACCATTTTTACTGTTGTCCAATGCTCCTTCCCTGGTTTTGACATATACCTTCTCAAAACTCCCACTGCATGTGCAATGTCCGGTCTAGTACATACCATTTCATACATCAAACTACCAACTACACTCGCATATGGAACATGAGACATGTCCTCCTCTTATTCATGTGTCTTGGGAAAATGATCCACAGATAACTTTACACCAACAAGAATAGGAACCTTGACCAGTTTACATTCCTTCATATTAAACCTCTACAATATTGTCTCGACATATTTTGTTTGATTTAATCAGAGTTTCCTCTTTTTTCGATCTCTTTTAATTTCCATGCCCAAAATGAAATTTGAAGCACCAAGGTCCTTCATGTTGAATTTAGAGGACAACTGAGTTTTCACATCCTGGATAATCTCCTTGTTGTTTCCTATCAGCAACATGTCATCCACACACAAGACCAAATAAATCAAATGATCACCATTTAATTTAGAATACAATGATCCTCTTTGCTTCTTGTGAAGCCAAGTCCCAGCATATAAGTATCAAATTTTTGATACCACACCCTTGGTGATTGTTTTAAACCATACAGGGACTTTTTCAGCTTGCATACCAGCTCCTTCTTTCCTTTCACAGCATAACCTTCTGGTTGCTTCATAAAGATTTCTTCTTCCAAATCCCATGTAGGAATGTTGCCTTCACATCCATCTGCTCTACTTCAAAATCAAATGCAGCAACAACATATAACATAAATCTTATATAGGTTAACTTGGAAACAGGAGAAAAAATCTCACCAAAATCAATTACCTCAACCTGGGAATACTCCTTTGCTACTAATCAAGCTTTGTATTTCTCCACTTTTCCTTTTGCATTCAGCTTCTTTCTAAATACCCATTTGCTGCCAATGGGCTTTCTTCCAGTTGGCATCTCCAATATATCCCAAGCCTCATTCTTATCCAAAGATGCCATTTCTTCTTCCATGTCCCTTTTTCAAATATTTCCATCCTCTGAATCCACTGCCCCCCTGACAGTTCTAGGATCATCATCAGTAATAGACAAAGAAAAATTTGAACAAAAATCAGATGGACTATACCTTTCTGATAGC
>JASDQU010751467.1:0-24252 GCA_032191745.1 Picea mariana
TCATTTAGTCCCTTAATTAAATTTAGACTTAGACTTAGTTTTAGACTAGGCTTAGACTTTTACTGGGCTTTATAATTAATAATTTACAGTTTAATTAATTATTTTATTCCAACAAGGTCTAATCATTTCAATGTTTTCTAGGCCACCTAGATATATTGACTCAAGTTTTAATTATGCAACGTGCCCTTCAAGACACACCTTTGTGCTCCAAGGGTGACGCTCACCTTTGAATAGTTTTGGAAGTTTGTCCGACCCTTGGAGTCAACACTCCACTCGGTCGACCTTGTGAGAGACTAAGGGATTATAAGGAATAAAGACTCTACCTTATTGCATGCTCCTTAGAATCTTCATGAACGAATGTCTTAGTCCGCCCTCACGACATCATGGACCTCTCAAATTAGGTAATCATTAAACTATACTTCAGACTGTTATCACTCTGTAATTTTCCGAAGGCTGTGGAGATAGTCATAGAGGTAACATCAAACCACTTGGAGTACTAGATCTAGCCATCCAAGACTCAGAGAGGGCTCTCTCTATCTGATCTAGCTTGGTTTGGAATAGGATATTAGGCTACGTATGATAGATTTGGGTTTGTCTTTTAAATGCTTGGTTGGAACAACACGGGAAAACCACTGGGAAAGGGAGTCAAAGAGACCGAGGTGATCAATTTGTAGAAGTATCAATCTCAGGTGAAACAAGGCAAGGTATACATACTACTGGATCCGGTAAATTTGAATGAAGTGAAATAGAAGAAAAGAGAAAAGATCAATTTAGCAACAGAGAAATGAATAATTTTTCCATTAAATATCAGAAGAAAACATTTATATTATCCCCAGCAAGAATCAGAGTGTATCTTTCAACAAATTCTCTTCTTAAACTTCTGCAAGATAATAAGGAAAGGAAAAACATATGGAAACAGAGAGACAATTTATAGGAGGAGCACTTCACCAATAGCCATGGCACATGAATCTTGAAACAATATGATCTTGTACCCCTGTAGATTTGAAAGAAGAGAAGCTCTATGAGCTCATTGCAATAATTGGGAAAGTATCCCTTCAACAGGTTCCAACCCCCCTTCTTATTACAAAACAGTGCTTAAATAATAAAAACAACACTCAAACTGTTTTGATTTTGCTGGCAGTACAATCCCACAAAATCATAAAAAATAAAATACAAAAATAAACAAGGTAGCAAATAGGATGAGGAAAAGATATCGGATCTTTTAATTCTAGAAATGTATGATCATCTGTGTAAATGAAATCCCCTTTGGAAAGCTACCACCTGGATGATCTACCTCGAATCTGCTAGAATCAAGACTTTACCTTCTGTTATTATCGAGCCCAAGAATATGCCATTTGCCACTTATCTTGGATGAATTTATTTAATGAGCATAAAGTTTCTTGTTGATTTGGTGCTTAAAATGTGTAACTCATTGATTCACATGCCCCTTTGACTGCCACATGGTTGCCAAAATATCTAGATCTGCTGATGTTGTTGTGGAGTCAGTATCTGTCACCTGTATTCACTCCATCGAATGAGTAACTGCTACCAAATATGACATGTTCCCTGACTGCTAAATGGTTCAACTAATTCCTAAAAGCTGGGATATTTTGCCATTTGTATTCTTTGGATGCCTTGAAAACTGGATCTTATCTCCACCTGTCCTTTAGCTACCCTATTATTATGGATCTAAACCATAAAATCAGATATTTGATCTTCTGTTACTAACACTCTGCCCCCAAATTTGGAATTTGACATGTTCATTTGGAAAACCTTAGGATTGCTAGATCACTCCCTTGACACCGGTAAATCAACAAATCTCGAAATCAAGAGTTTGAAGTCAAACTCCCTTCACTATTGCCTTGTATCTCGAATGCTAAAAATAAAACCCTTGAAATCTAGAAAAATGAAATTATCATTTGCCACGTGTGGTTGGAAAAGTAGGATGCTCTGCTACAAGGGTTCCTTGATGATTCATTCCTAACATTTCCAATAGGGCATTGTTCCACTAAAACTACAGGAATCCCATCTCCATCTGATATAAAAAATCCTTCAATGTTTGCATGTTTTCTTCAAGTACATCCACATCAGATGGAAAAATGATCGAAAGAAAGACCTCCATCCAAAATGACTCAGAGAAATAAATTCATAAAATCTTGCAAAAGGTCCATGACAATTTAATCTCTTAAGAGTTTTATAATGGTTTCAACCATCTCTCCAAGAACCAGGTCTAATCCATCAACCACCTTATCAATCCTCGACGATGAAACATTGCCTTTATAAAGGCTATCTATGCATGAATTGTTGGACAACTGAGAGGGGGGGTGAATCAGTTGTTACCGAGCTTAAACAATTATGCTTATTTTAAACTCTTTGTAGAGCATTGAATGACAATCACAATAATGCAGGGAAGTAAGCCATAGAACATTCAACATCATTCACACATATGAAATATACAGAGACAGATATTTCCTGAGGAAACCCATAAAGGGTAAAAACCTCTTCTTCTTTATATGATAAGTAATCTTTACATTCTGTACATTATCATACTTATGAGCACCAACTCATAATGAGGCTACAACCTTTGTTTTGCAAGTTGCAACTTGCTGAGAGCATCAACTCTCTGTTTTCTCTAGCACCTACTAGAAGGAAGCACCAACTCCCTGGTTTCTCTAGCACCCACTAGAAGGAAGCACCAACTCCCTTGTTTCTCTAACACCCACTAGAAGGAAGTAACAACTCCCTAAGTGTTCCAGCACCAACGGGATGGAAGCACCAACTTCCAGTCACACAGGCACCAACCTGTATAACAGAGAACAACAGTTCTCCCTTGCACCACCTTGCCACCCTAGTTTCTCTGGCTACAACCAGATGGAAGCTACAACTCCCTGTGTTCAAGCACCCACTTGAACCTCTGAGGACAACAGTCCTCCTTAGCACCTCCCTACCACCCTCAAATATAAATCTTTGCTACTAAAACTTATTACAGTGATATAATGTTCAGCAATGGCTTGCCAATCTCATCATTGTTCTGCTACATTGCTCTACTCTCCTGTATCAGTGTCTCTCTGCCTGCATCTTCTTGCGCTTTCTGATCTTCTGCTCTTCTCTACAAGTGCACCTCAGCCTTCTTTTACTGTCTCAGCTATGCATCTATGTTCTTTGCTTCTGCTGCGCTTTATGCTCTGAGTCTTATTTTGATTCTCTGAATTACGCCTCTTTTGTGTATTTCAGCTCTTGCCCACAGCATCCATTTCCCCGTGTGTGATTCCTCTCTATAGCAGCCCCCATCTCTTCTTTGTTCTGCATTCTTATAGTCTCTGTGCACCTTGTGCATCCCCTATGCGCAATGCTTCTGCATGCTCTTCATGTCGAGTGCTCTGCCTGATCTTTATTGCAACTCTTCAGCTTCTCTGGATGTTCAACCCATGTGTCCATCATCACTGGGTGTTATGCTGAGATTCCTTAGCCTGTCTAACAGTCGAGACTCTTCGTCTTCTCTGTCACAGTCGATCTCGTCCTCTTTGTTGTAGTTACAGGCTACTACACTCTTCCATCTGTCAATCGCCTCTATGAATAGTCTTCATTCCACTGGCAGATTCCTTGAGACTCTTCAGCTTCTCTGGCGATCACCCTAAAGTCTCTTCGAGTCCTTTGGCAGAAACAATCAGTCGTTTCTAACAGTTACACTGTGAACCTCCAAAAACCACATCATCAACTGAATCGCCACTGATTGATTAACTAAGAAGAGAAATAGTATCCCTTCGATCATATTCTCGAATAACCTGCACTGTTGGATCATAAATGATGGGTCTCACGCTTATTTCACCATTTCGCAATTCGGCATTTCGGCATTTCGGCATTCCTGTGGTGAGGCATCTTGTCTCTCCAAATTGCAATCTCCGAAATGGATATTAGCTTTGTGCTACCTCCTCCCTTGAGCCTTCGTCGATGTGACCATAGGTTATGACCAAGGGCCAATTCTGAACACGTATTTCTCATTTCACGTTTTGGGGATTCTGTGATGAGTCATCTTGACTCTCCATGTCCCAACCTCTGAAATGGAGCTTGTCTCTTTGAGCTCTTCTCTACATCTCTTCGACAATGTGACCACCGGTGGTGACCAAGCGCTTATCCATACAGCGCTTTCGCAATTTCGCATTTCGACACTTCAGGACTCCTGTGATGAAGAGTCTCTACTCTTGACTCCTCCAACTCCCGGTTTCTGAAACTCCAGTCGATGTGCCTGTTTCGAGATTTTTTGGTGTTTCGCATTTTGGCACTTCGGGACTCCTATGATGAAGAGTCTCGACTCTTGACTCCTCCAACTCCCGGTATCCGAAACTCCGGTTGATGTGCCTGTTTTGGGATTTTTGGCTTTTCGCATTTCGACACTTCGGGACTCCTGTGATGAAGAGTCTCGACTCTTGACTCCTCCAACTCCCAGTATCCGAAACTCCGGTTGATGTGCCTATTTCGATATTTTCGGCGTTTCGCATTCTAGCACTTCGGGACTCCTGTGATGAAGAGTCTCGACTCTTGACTCCTCTAACTCCCGGTATCCAGAACTTCAAAATGGAGTCTTTGTTTCTGATACCCGAAATGGAATTTAGCTTCTGATCTTGCTATGCAAACATCGTTGTGTTGTTGGTCGTGATATTTGCCATCAACGACAAACACGCATACTCTACACTCTGCTTGCACCTCTGCACTATCTCTTATGGTCTTCACGAGCTTACTCTACTGCGTCTTCCCAAAATACTTCTGGTGCCCACCTGGCACATTATACCTGTACTCAAGCCATCATCACTGCTGTACTTTCCATCAATGACAAGCATACGCTGCCTGTAAAACATGCCAACATGAATCTCTCATGTCACTGAATATTATCTTAATTCTTGTAAACTCCCAAATTGCAACTTTTCTTGCCTCTACAAATATAACAAAGAACTCCTCGAATGTGTGACATGATTTCTTCCAAAGCTATGACAAACACCCAAAATGACAGTTTTTACTTTTTCCAGATTGTGGTAGAGTAAGCTACTGCTAAGTAATCGTGTTGTCAAAGTGACCAATGTTGCAAATAATGGCAGCGTTCTTCATTTTCCTTATGTGATCCAATATAATGATATCCCTGTTACCAATGGTGTCACAAAAATATTAGCAGAGATAACTACATTTTCTAAGATGAGAACAGGAAGACCTTCTATAAAATTTTGCAGGGCACAGATAGAATCAATTTCTATAACAATGACCCTAGCTCTAGCAACCTTCATGGCTGCAGCACAACCCTCACCAACATCTCCATATCCATACACAACAACAACCTTACCAACAATTATGACATCTGTACTCCGAGTTCAAGTTCTGAGTGAAAGTAACCCTGAAATTTTGTGTTCTCGTGATATAATTTGGGCATATGGAATTTGTTGTAACAGTTGTTTTTCTGCATGTACATANGTTAACACTGAGTTGTTTTTCTGCATGTACATAATTTGGTGCAACATGTAGTGCAACCGAATTTCCTCCCGTGGCTTGGCATTAGAGCGTTGTATGAATTGACACTTGTAAAACCTTTGAACCTTTGGCATCGTTTAGTGGCTTATCATGGCTTACTTATGGTGACATCTAGGTGTGTATTTTGATACCCTTCGTTTGAAGACTGCGATGCATATCCTCCAACCATATGAGGAATCAAAGTGAAATTTTTTCCTCTGATAAATCATATCTGAGATGGAAACCTTTTCACCGCATTAGAAGATTTGATAGCAAAGCCTTTGTCTCTGTTACTTTCTTAGCTACATGCCCTTCTTTTGGTATCACAGATCGCAATGTATGCTTGGCACAGGTTGGAAACTTAAGTGCATTGGTCAAAATGAATAAGATAATTTCTTCCTTTTTCTTTCATAAAACCTTTTGTGTAGATTATATGGGACTGAAGTGGTAATGATGGAACCACCGATATATTTGTATTGGGAGAATTTCTTAACTTGGGGAATCCAAAACTTTGAAAGGATCAATCGAGACAAAACCTTGTCCTATCCAGATAATTTCTTGCTTTTGTCATCGCCAGCATCTCCTTTACCAAAAGGTGTGTAAATTAATGGACCTGAGAGAGTGGATCCTGCCCACCAGTATTCCTTTCCTAGAATGTGATTTACAATCTCCATTTGTCAAGGAAGTGAGGGGATTGAGCATGAACTCAATGTTTTTTACAGCCCCCAGCCATGATAAAAATTACGAATAATTTGTCCATTTCCTTTAACAACCGTTGCCTCTTGATCTTACATGCTAATGCTCCTCGTAGGCATATGCGGCCTGAGGAACAACAACAATATCATATTCTTTGGGCACCTGTACAATCACCTCTTGGCACGTGATACATCCTTTGGATAATTGTGTGGTCGCCTTGGCCCCTGGCGCTGTGTTTTATCTTTTTTTTACCTCTATGGGAAATATCCCACATGCACCAGGTAAAATGCATTATTGGTGTTTATATGAGCCAACACTCACATAGTGTTTCAATGAAGTGAGCCCGAGGCTATGCATTGGATCTTCATGCTTGTGCGTTGGGCTTGTGTATTGTGGTGACTTGGTCGTATGATGTTTCTTGCTAAACAATCTTGGGGGCTCTGAGCTAGGCTTGTGGGCTATAATTTTTTAAGAAAATTTCAAATATATTTTCAACTAAAAAGGCCGAGAAGGCCAATTTTGGCTTAAAAATACATATTTGACTAATAGAGCCAAATTTAGGTTAATTAAAACCAATAAATTTGCAAAATAATTTTTTTCCATACAAACCAACTATTCTTAATTTCTTGTCTTAAAATGCTCTGGAATTTTAACTTGCTTTGAAATTTGTGTGTAGGAACTTGGTTTATGCTTGGTCAGTGTTGAGCGTTTTCTGCCACCTTCACATCTTCACTATGCATTAGGAACAAACTGCTTTATGCCTAAAATAGATATCAGTCAAAACACTGATTTCCCTATGATTTATAAGGTCCTAACATAGACCACGATGGAAATGCTAGTAGGATGTGACAAGGACGTTGCCACACCTCTCCCTCAATGCATGGTTTTTTTGCATGGCCTCTCTACTCTTTATGTGAGTCGGATTAGCAGGCATCGTCAAGCCTGCATCCATTGATAAAACCATGTCAATAATCCATATACATAAATCATATTGTAATCAATCATATGTCACAAGTATGTAAAATGAAATACTTAATCAAAATACAATTCACTCCTTGACTCAATTCGGAGTCCAAGGAAGTCCATTGATGCCATCATGTTAGGGACCTAACCCCTCACGTAGGTAGAATAATATATTTCCATGTAATAAAGGTCAATACTAATAAGTCCTAGCAATAAGGAAGAATAAGTCCAATGTAAGAAGACCTAATAGAAGCTTCCACTTCTAGAAGGATGTTCCTCTAGATGATTCTTTTGATAGACATATTTAGTATAAATAGGAGTCGAGGGTATGAGAACTTTTGTCTTGGATATTATTGTAATATTTCTCTACTCTATTGGAGGTTTCCCCCTTGAAGAGGCAAGTGAACATTGCTCTCAGTAATCAAAGGGCTCTTTCTAGTATTATTCTAGTATCATTTTGGTATTATTGTGGTGTTGTTCTAGTTATATTGTTGTTCATCTGCCATTTCTATCTATTTATTTATGTTCTGCATCTTTTTATATCTGGAATATTACAAGTGGTATCAGAGCAACTTCCTCGGCAAAAAATTGTGGGTTAAATTTTTTCAGGGTAGAGACGTATTCCAACATATTTAAGCTACAGAGATATGTCGTTACGCGCATAAACCCATGGTCATGGATTCATACATGNCAATCAGTCCCCTGACTGCTATAGTGCCACCGAGAACAGCACTCGGGAAGATACTCTCTAGTGCCTGGGTAGTCGGGTAGTATGGCTAAGGGCATGGTATAGCCTCTTTAGTTGGTGCCCTGAGATATTGGGACGAGTACTACTATTGGACCCCGCACGTATATCAGAGAGCTATAGCACATGGAAAACCCTTGTTTATAGAACCCTTGAATACCTAACCCTTGGCACAGAAACAAAAATAGAACAAACAAGATCTATTGCGGCGCAACTGTGTCTCCTGCATTCGAGTTGTGAAATTACTACACATTTCTTCCTATTAAGAATTTGGGAATTTCATCACTGCAGTATTCTTCATATCGGAGTATAACTCCGCAAGAATACAAAAAAAAAAGTTATGGATCTTGTTGGCATCCTTATTTGAGACCTATTCCATCGGATTTTTGTCTTCGCCCTTATCACAGTCACACCTATCATTTTTCAGCAAAAAAAAAATCTTGTGGACCCGACCCCCTTCCAACACCCTTATTTGGGCTTTACCCCATTAGATTCAAACCTTGAACGTTGTGATACACTTCAACCATAACCCATTTTCTGTGTGGTCCCACCCACCCTTTTCGTGTTCCCTCATCATCATGGCCCATACCCGTAGCCAAGACTTGGAAGCTCGCTTCACTACCTTGCACTCTAATTTCACAAAAACCCAACAAGAAGTGCGACAGCTCAGTGCCAATATTGCCACCATCAATCAAAAGATGCATTCCTCCATCGGTGCCTCAATCACGGAACTCAAACAAGACATCACTACCCAACTTGAATCTGTCACTACGATGATCTAGCCAAGCTGCACATCCATGTAGATCTTCCCTTATCTGACCCACCTTTGCATACCGAAGGTGAAAATTCCTCTCATTCCCATAATTTTCAGCCCCATCACTTTCAATGTGACCTACGCCTTCCTCTTGTGGATGTGACCAAATTTGATGGATTGGATCCCACTGGTTGGGTAACTCAAATGGAACATTATTTCTCTTTGTATGGCATTACGGATGAGTTGGCCAAACTCCGGTATGGTGTTCTCCATCTAGATCAAGAACGTTGGCAATTGTGGCAATGGAGAAAAAAATCCCGCCAAGGGTATGTGGCTTGGAAACACTTTGTGGTAGAGATTTATGAACGATTTGACACTGACACCAACCATTTATGTCGTTTGATGAAGTTGAGACAATCTGGCACAGTGGAATACTTTATAGTTTCTTTTGAGCAACTAGATTTTCATATAGAAGGCATGTCTAATGATTTTTTCCGGGAATGTTTTATCAGTGGCCTCAAGGATGAGATTCAACATCTTTGAATGCTAAGGATCTCATCTAATTTTTCAGTGTTTTTTTTCGAACTTCTTCAACTTTTCTATTGTCAATAGTATCTCCCCTTTTGTGTGATCCAATTCTGCTTTCAATTCTCATAATCTTCTAATTGTTCCTTCAAGCTACCAATGGTCTTTTCAAGCTTGTAATTCTCTTCTTCACAACTACTCAATTCACCTTTTAGTATTATGTTTGTGTTTCTAAGCTTCTTATTTTCAGTTTCAACGTGCTTCAACTTTTCAAGATTCTCATCTTATTGTTCAATCTCTACGTTGTCTTTGTATCCCGAAAAGGAATCAAGGTTGACTTCTTCATATGAATCTTCTTCAAAAATGATTTCTTCTTCTTTAGAACTCTTGTGATCATCAACTTGGGTTTCTTGGGTTATGAAGAGGACTTCTCCTCCATCATTATCTTCTTCATCACTCTCATCTAAGGAGATGTCATCAACCTTGGAGTAGAATATGTTTTTATTGTTGAGACTTCTCTTTTTATATTAGAATTTTTCAACAATATGTCATATTCTACCACGGTTAAAACATTTGAGAGGAGACTNNNCATGAAGGTCATTATCCTTGTCTTTTGTCTTATTTATGGCTTTAAAGGCTACTTCATTGTTTAGTTGGTCACTTTCTGTACATGTTCTCATTTCATATGCTATAAGAGACCCATGTAATTCATCCATTTTCATTTTGGTCAAGTCCCTAGTTTCTTCAATGGAGGAGACCTTAGCATCATACTTCAAGAGAAGTGATCTCAACAATTTTTGTACGACCAAGGATTCATTGAGCTCTTCACCTAATCCTCTGATAAAATTAACAAATTCATCAACTCTAAGAAAATAGGTTGCAATATCTTCCTTTTCATCCATCTTCAAATTTTCAAATTCTTCTCTATGTCGTTGAAGCTTGACCTGCTTAACATTTGGAGCACCTTCATAGATACTTTTGAGTTTGTACCATACCTCTTTAGTAGTGTTGCAGCCCATCACTTTGCTAGAAATGGTTGGTGCCAATGATTTTAGAATAACATGTCTGGATTTTAAATTACAACTCATAAGATTCTTCTCATTTGGATCGGTTGGAGCATTATTTGGGATTACATAGCCATTTACAACTGAGTACCAAATGTATACTCCCAAAGATGGTAGGTAAGTTTTCACTCTATCACTCCAGTATGCATAATTTCTTCCATCAAATCATTGAATCCCATTTGAAATGTGTTCATGGTCATCCATCTCTGCTCGGGATTTTCCTTCCAGTGGTTAAATTGTTCTGAAGGCAACTTGCTCTAATACCTTTTGTTGATACTGAGAGGGGGGTGAATGAGTATCAAATACAATTTAAAAATGTTTTCAACTTATACTTAAACCATTCAATTATATCCAATGAGCAATTAAAAATAGTATAAGAGTTACACCACAATACACCATGCACAATATATGAGAAATAATCAATAGTTATTCTTCAAGGGAAGTAATGAATTACAAAGGTAGCTATATATTACAAATATAAAGGGAGGGATAAACCTCCAAAAGGAATATACAATCCTCCAATATCAAAAGAGATTTGAACTCTCCATCCTTTCCCCTTCCTTCCACCCAAGAATATATGAGAGATAATAAAACTTTACATTAAATTATCACCATCAACCAACCATCACATAGAACCTGATAATCCTTCCTGAGACTTCTTCAACTTCTGCAGTTCTTCACTTATTGGAATACTCTGATCCTGATGATAATATTGCTCAATGTATTCTCTCAAACTCCTCCAAGTTTCACTCCTTTAATCCTCCCAGAAAAGGATTTATAGAGAAAATGGTAGACCTTATTCAATTATGGTTTATTCAAGAGAGTGAACTTGTAAAGTATGCCCCGTGATCAATTTTTAACATCATATTCTGAAATGTTTACAAAGGAAACCAAAACCTGTACTCTTTCCAATTCAATTGGTCTCACTTCATTTGGATTCTCTATGAAGACGTTATGATTGTTTTACCCAGAACACATGTTTACGACTAGCTTCAAGACTAGTCAAAAACCGTATCTTCCACAGAGTGTATCTCCAAAATTATAGTGAATAAAGAGCTGAAATTTTTACCACAGGTGCCTAGATATGTCTTCTCAATACCATACCAATTTCACCATATGAATCGTTCTAGAAAAAAAGTTATAGTGAAAATGGTAAGATGACCTGTAAATAACATACCTTAGAACACATCACCAAAAGACTTCATCCTCCCTTGAAATCCGGCCTTCTTTACTTCAGATTTCCTCTGAAATTTGAATTATATCTCCTTGTTCATTAAAAAAATTGTGTGTGTTGAAAAATTGATGTTTAATGAGATGTATTTATACCCTTTATGTCACTTCCTTTTAACATTAGGGCTGACCTGACACTTTCTTATTTTGTAATTCTTTTCTTTAATTATCTTCCTGGCCAACCTATACATCCTTCTTCAATTCACATTGTCATCTTCAAAAACTCATTTCTCCTCAACCATGAGGATCCACGGGATGTGCCAACTACCACCGGAAACAACATGATGTATACTATCCATCCATGGGTGTTGTATATGCATGTGCATTGTCCTTCATGTCCAAATACCTTCATCAATATTGTGATCCAAAACCAATGACTAGGGTTGACATCAATGACAACAACCAATCTTCCAATAATGGGCAGTTGTGACATTGTGTTGGGTGCAGAATGGCTAAGGACTTTGGGTCCCATTCTCATGGATTTTAAGGAATTAACCATGCAATTCGACCAGGAGGGACAACAATAAAAGTTCCAAGGAATCACCATCAGTTCCCTGGAGATCATTAGTTCCCATCGCATGGAAAATCTGCTAAAAAAAGGTCATTCTAGCATTATTTCCAAACTCCATGCCATACAAGAAATTGAGACACCCACTATGCCGCAGGACCTCCAATCCATCCTCTCTAAAAATCAAGTGGTTTTTTCCACTCCCCAGGTACTTCCTCCTTCTCGTGGTGTTCATGATCATTCCATTGCCCTTGTCCCAGGAATCCTTCCTCCCAATATCTGTTCCTATCGTCATCCCTTTTCCCAAAAAAATGAAATTGAGAAAATTGTTCAAGACCTGCTCAACACAAGTGTTATCCACCCTAGTACGAGCCCCTACTCTTCACCTGTGGTCATGGCTCTTAAGAAAGAAGGTTCTTGGCGCATGTGTCCTGACTTCCATTCCCTCAACAAACTCACCATTAAAGACAAATTTCCCATTCCTGTCATTGATGACCTCTTAGATGAATTGAGTGCTTCCCAGTTCTTTACTAAACTTGATCTTCGTTCTGGCTACCACCATATCTATATGAAAGAGGCGGACATTCCTAAGACTACATTTAGAACTCATGAGGGCCACTATGATTTTTTGGTCATGTCCTTTGTCTTGTGTAATTCTCCCTCCACTTTCCAAAGCCTCATGAATCATGTCTTTCATCCTTTTCTCCGTCATTTTGTCTTAGTTTTCTTTGATGATATCCTCATCTATAGTAAAACCTAGAAAACCCATCTTTCTCATGTGGATCGAGTTCTCCATATACTCTTTCAGCACCAACATTTCCTAAAACAATCTAAATGTCCTTTTGGTGCCTCGGAAGTCGAGTACTTGAGTCAATCTTGTTGGCAAGGTCGGTGTCAGAGTGGATCCTAAAAATATTGAATATATGCAAGATTGGCATCAACCAAAGACTCTCAAGAGCTTGCGTGGATTTCTGGGTTTAACAGGTTATTATCACAAGTTTGTTAAGAATTATGGAAATATTGTGACACCTCTCACTGCACTCCTTAAAAATAATTCTTTCACTTGGAATCCAGCAGCTTCTCAGGCTTTTCAAACCTTGAAGATGGCCATGTGAACCACTCCAGTCCTGACCCTTCCTAATTTCACAAAGACCTTTGTCATGGAATGTGATTCTTCTGGGAAAGGAATTAGTGTTTTCCTTATGCAAGAGATTTGGCCTTTGGCCTTTACCAACAAACAATTGTCTGAGCGCAATTTGAGAAAATCAATCTATGAAAAGGAAACGTTGTATATTTTGCATGCCGTGGATATTTGGCACCCCTATCTATTGGGGCAACACTTCCAAATTAAGACAGATCATCAAAGCCTCAAGTATTTTCTGGAACAACACCTTTCCTCCCAAGAGCAACAAAAATGGGTGACTAAGCTCTTTGGATATGATTATGAGATCATTTAAAAGAAAGGAAAAAACAATGTGGTTAATGATGCACTTTCCACAAAATATGAAGATGAAGGGTCCCTTTTCTCTCTCTCCTTCATTGTACCATATTGGCTCCAAGATGTTCACCAAGAATGGCTACACAATCCCAAAAATTTGCATCTGATACAACATATGTAGTCCAATTCTCCAGTTTCCCCAGGGTACTCTTGGCTCAATGATGAGCTTCAATACAAAGGTCGTTTGTATTTGTTGTAGGTGAATCCCCCTGCGGACAAGTGGATTCCATCTTGGTCTCTAGACGCCTAAGGCCAAGACAGAAAAGTGATTAACATGGACACTGACATCCTTTTAGATCTAATGAATCTAACATACGAAGGAGAAGAAGAAATATATGTACCTTATTAACGACGTTTGTCCCTACAAAGTCCAGGCTAAGCTTCGATCCTGAGCTCCCTGATAGGTCCTATAAAACAAACAAAGGTAAAAAAGACTTCCTACTCTACTGAGATTAGCTCAAATATAGGTCCTATAAAACAAACAAAGGTACAAAAGACTTCCTACTCTACTGAGATTAGCTCAAATATAGATCCATCTACTGCAGAAAAACACATGTGCAATGAACATAAATTTTAAAGAAACAAGCCAAGCATTGATTATTAATGAGAACAAGTAAAAATACTTACAATCCTTTGATGAAGGTGCAGCAGCTTCTTCCAGTTCTCCTTTTCCAACCCCTTTTCTCAAGTAATCTACATTGATTGCTCTGATGGCATCTCACTTATGAGATCATAAGTGTCACATCTCCAATCTCTTCTGTTCATACCACTTCCAGGATCATAAGTTTGGTATCAATCTCTAGTCTCTTTTTTATGTACATTTCACCATGAGAAGGCCTCTTTATATAACCTTGGAGAGGTCCAACCACTTGAGAGATATTTGGAATAAGTTTAGGATTCCTCTCCTTCAGTTGAGGATCTTCCCTAAGATCATGCCTTGACCATCTATTCGAATCCAACCACCTTCAGGAATTGAGGGATTCTTTCCTGATTTGCCTCAACAAACCAAAAATTTGCTCAGAAAAGGGTAGCGCTCCCCCAAAAACGTGCACAGGGTGCTCAAACACTCCCCCAAAGAGGCTCAGGGAGCGCCAGCACTCCCTGATAGTGGGTAGGGGAGCGCTCCTCTCCAAAATTCATTTTTGAGTGGTTTTTCCAATGGCAAAAGGCTTGTACTTCCTGTCAAGTGATTTCTCTTCTTCCAAACTAGCCTTTGAGGTGTATTAAGTGTCTTTATGATGTCTTTAGAGGCACGACATAGGCAAGATGGCAATGTGATGTTTGTGACACTTGCAACACTTGTGGTCAACATGCGACACTTACAACACAGGTAATGATGACACTTGCGACACTATTGAAGTGAGTAATTTTGATGTGTAACAGATTGTGCCCCAAAGTACGAAGTTAGAAGACGATGATGATTGAAGTACTTTGTAGACTGAAATACATTGTGGATCCATAATTTTATTGATAAAAGGTATAGCCACTGAAGATACAATGTGGATCTATACTCCCATGACCTGAACTGATCGTAGACACGAAGAATACACAGTGGATCTACGAAATGACAAGACATAGCCATGACCAATACAAAGTGGATCTATGTAATAGTATATGTGTCATAGTTCAAAAGAACTCCTTCGCAACCTAGGCAAAGTATACATAAGAGTGAAAAATCAACCCAGGGTCTTCTTACCGATCCTGATGTAGTACGAATCTAACCATGTGAATAGATGTCTTGATGTTGAACATGGCAGAAACCACTTGATTATCGATCAATGATGTAAATCGTTAACAAGTGCGAGGGAGATCACCATTGATGTCAATGATTCCCAAGGTACTCTAGTACATTCCAATGAATGTGAATGAATGACCTAAAGTCAAACATCTGTGGAATCATCCGATCAGAGATCAATGATGTAAACCCATTGTCAAGCATGAGGAGGCCTGCCATTGAGGCATGCAGGTCCCAAGGTACTAACTAGTTTCTAAGTGTATCTCCTGGATAATATGTTGAAGTCGACAAGAAGAGACTCCTCAAAGGAGGGCCTTGATGTATCCCCCATAAATGACACAGAACTAACACAGAGATGTAATTGGTAGATCAAATGAACATGGAATGACACAGGTATTGAAACAAGATATTTGTGATGGCTGACTCTCGAGGAAGATACTTCCCTTGAACACTGAGGCACAACAGCAGAAACTTGACATGGACCAAAACACGATAATGCAGTGGATACGGTGACTTTCGTCGGGTGACCCAAAGTAGTAAAAGAAACTATGAGGATTGGCTCAGTGTAAAGGTTCAGTGGATTAAAATGCGTGCAAAGACAAAGTGTTGTGTTCAAGGGCGACCGTAAGAGCTACTGGTAGTGTTCTCAAAAAACTGCTTGGCTTGCTTCTTTCAATTTTTCCCCCATCCAGATAGATAAGTACCTCTTTTTAATTTAAAGAGCTCGAGGAGGGTAACACATGCTCGATATGACTCACCTTCGGTAAGTCCCTCTTCCTTTGTTTAACGAACTAGAAGAAGTAAGGGTTCGGTCTTGTATGGGCCCTTCAATGTATGATTGTTTAACGAGTCCAAAGAAGGTAAACTTGGTGGTTTTTCATATTTAGAGAGTCTGAAAACAACTTAAAGACAACTCCAATGTTGTCCTTTTTCGTAATGTTAGTCTCACAAGGCCGAAAAAGAGATAAATTATCACTCGGAAGGCGCCCTTTCAAACCTTTTAACGAGTGGGAAAGGAAGCAAGATCACTTGGCAATCTTTTCATGTTTAGAGAGTCTGAAAAGATCTTAAAGACGACCCCAGGGGGTTCCTTTTTTGTTTATCCATGCAGTTCTGAAAAAGAGATAAAATTTTACCCAGATGCATTCTCATGTATTTACGAGCATGAGAAAGAACAAAGACTAAGCTCGGTATGCCCCCAACTTGAAAGCTAATGGCTTAACTCTAGAATGATCATCAAAGGCTAGAGACATGCCCTCCAAGCTTCAATTCATTCATTGACTTTGAGGGGATCGTCAATTTCTCTAATAGATGGAGAAAAAGGATAAGGGTGGATGAAATGAAGGTTCAAAAGAGGTAATTGTTTCATTTTTTAACGAGCTTGACATAGGAAAGGAACTATGCTCACGGCTCCGGGTTCAATCCCCAGATTGTTGTTTCATTTTTTAACAAGATTTCTACAAAGAGGAAAACTATGCTCGTGACATCTGTTTCATTTTTTAACGAGCTTGCTACAAAGAAGAGAAACTATGCTCGTGACCTCTGTTTCATTTTTTAACGAGCTTGCTACAGAGAAGAGAAACTATGCTCGTAGACTCTTCTTAATCATGGCTTCCAAGAGAATAATGCTCTTGAAGGACACCATGTCAAGGGATAAAACTTGGTCATGGCCTCCAAGAGATCTTCACTAGATGGAAGAAAATCACTCTGGAAGGAACACATGTCAAGGGTCGCGACAAGGGTAAGAAGATCAGGCTCCAATAAGCCTACTGAAGATATCACCATCTCAACTACCGGATCCAAATCATCATAATTCAAAGGCATGGGAGACGATGCCACATAATTAACATTTGGTAGGGGCGATACTGTCTGCATATAAGAACCATTTAGGGAGGTAATCTAGTCAGGACCAATGAATGAAAGTTGATTAATAGTCACCATTCTTCCATCGTGTGGGAAAGATATCACACGAAAAAGAGTGGACACAATAGCTTTCATGGAATAGACATAATCCTACCCAAGGAGTAAAGCGAAATCCAAGGGGTCTCAGACTACCATGACATCAATAAAGACAGTTTTCCCTCCCAAAATTACAGGAAAATGAGGAAGGGTCCCTAAAGGTTGACTAGTTCTTCTGTTAAAAGCTAACAGATTCTGTGTAACCGGTGAAATCTGAGGACAACCCAAAGTGTGCCAAGCAACAGAGGACAAAATACTAATGGACACACCTTCATCTATCAGTGTTTGAGGAACGTCCCGACCACAGACCTGTACCTTAATCTGGAAAGGAATGTGAGAGGAAAGACGAGGTCCAGTTAGCGCACCCCAATAAAAAAGGATCGCCTCATTACTTAGAGGGGGTTTCGTGGGATAATGAGGAATTCCCCCATCATGGTAGATTATGTATCAACGAGAAAAAATGTGGGCAGCATCGAGTTTACTCTCTAGGGGGAGACTAGTATCGACCGATGATGGGATCGGATCGACCACGCTGGCACTCTTTAGAGGAAGAGTAGGATTGATCAATGATGTAACCAGCAAAATCACTTTTTCACTCTTCAGATGAAGGGTGGGACTGACCAAGGAAGGGATTGGATCAGCCACTTTGGCACTTGTCAAAGGAGGAGTGGGATCGACCAAACAAAATTGGATCAACCACTTGGGTTTCATTCTCCAAGGGGAGAATGGGGTCGATGGGTGGAAAGGGATTGACAGCTTTGGTGTCACTCTCTAACGGGAGATTAGGGTCGACCAAGGATGAAAACGGATCGATTACTTGGGTTACACTTTTTTGATGAAGAGTAGGGCTNGACTGACCGGGGATGGAACCAGATTGACCAGTCCATCAACTAATGATGGGTTGGGGGAAAGCTTATGATAACCTTTTGGAAGTTGAATTTTTTCCAAAAGAGAAGAAGCCTCGTCCATGTGAGGACAAATGTGAGAATAATGTTCACCTTTGCATAACATACAAGGGAATTTGACAGTCGTCTTCTTCTTACCAACCTAAACGTCACTAGTTGACGGGGCATCACCAACATGTATAGCAAAGCCTGATGACGTCGAGGACCACATTTATAAGACCTTGGGAATACCAGCGAAATCCCTTAGAAAGTGGTCACCCTTACAAAGACTGCAAGGGAATTTGGGTTTCAGATTCTTTATTTTAATCTTGTTGACCTCGTCAACACTCCCAGTACTATTAATAGTAGTTGGTTGCTTAGATCCAACATTTGATGTTGTTGGAGCCTTGGTCCTTTTCGAGCTCTTCTTCTTCTTCTCTTTATGTTTCTTCTTCTTCTTATCAACCTCGCTACTTGTTTTAGAGCTTTCACTAGGCGAAGAAGGAGAAAGGGAAGGAGACTTAATGGGTGAAGAAGGAGAAAAATCAACATGAGGTTGATGTGTGGGTGGTGTACTAACATCTAAATTATTAGGTGCAGTTGAAACATTAGGAGGATTCGAGATCACCGTATTGGGGAACAACCAAACCGGTAATCCCATGGTGAGTCTCGGAAGACTCAGTGTGGCAATGTATGGAGGACCAAAGTTTCCAAACGAAGGAAAGGTATAAGGTTCCCCAAGAGAAGGGGTTCCTCCATTAGTACTCTCAGGATTTGATGCCATTAACACTAACTCGACCTAAGGTCCACTAAGTAGCACAACCAACACAAATCAAAACAGTCAAAACTTAAATCCACGATGCTTTCTGAGCTTCATGCTACACCCACAGTTGGGCACTCCGGGTTTACCAAAACCTATGATAGGGTCAATCGTTCTTTTTTTTTCTGGGATGGTATGAAATAGGATGTTCGTAATTTTGTGGCTAAATGTGATGTGTGTCAATGCAACAAGGGAGAAGCAGTCAAATCTCCTGACACACTATGACCAATTCCGATTCCACCTGCTATTTGGTGAGATATCTCTATGGATTTTATCATAGGCTTAACTAAATCAGAAAATAAATTAGTCATCATGGTCATAGTTGATCGTCTTTCCAAGTATTCTCATTTCTGTGATCTTCAACACCCATTTACAGCATCCACTGTCGCTCAATTTTTCATGGATCAGGTCTTCAAGCTCCATGGCATGCCACATTCTATTGTCTCTGATTGCAACCCAACTTTCACCAGCATTTTTTGGCAAGAAATGTTCAAGATACAACGCACCCAATTGCATCTCAGCACAGCGTATCATCCCCAGACTAATGGTCAAACTGAAATTGTCAACAACTGTTTGGAAACATATTTTAGGTGTTTTGCATCAGAAAGGAAAAATCAGTGGGCTCAATGGTTACCACTAGATGAATGGTGGTACAACACTTCATACCATACATCTACCTGCATGACTCCTTTTAAAGTGGTATATGGACAAAATCCACCTTCAGTTCTCTCATATTTTCCAGGTGTCTCGAAGGTCCAAGCGGTTGACCAAACGCTTATAGTTCGAGAGGCTATTCTTCGTACCCTCAAAGCGAATTTGGTCATGGCCCAGAATCGCATGAAGTAACAAGCAAATCAAGTTCGCTCTGAACATCAATTTGTAGAAGGAAATCAGGTGTTTCTTCGAGTGCAACCCTACAAGAAAAATTCCCTCAAGGATGAACATTGTCAGAAACTGGCGCCCAAATTTATGGTCCTTATATCGTTCTCAAGCGTGTGGGATAGGTGGCCTATCAGTTATATTTTCTCAATCATTCTAAGCTCCATCCTATTTTTCATGTTTCCTGCTTAAAGAAGGTGATTGGAACTAAGTGCCAAACTCAAACCAACCTTCCTGAGTTGGATGAATAAGGCTCCATTTGGCTAGAGACACAAGTAGTTTTGGACCACTGTGAGCATCATCTACGTCAGTGAACCATCAAGGAAGTGTTGGTCCAGTGGAAAGATACAACTCTAGCAGATGCCACTTGGGAACTAGCTACCATTCAGCATCAATTTCCCCATCTCAAGCCTTGAGGACAAGGCTTTTTTTAAGGGGGAGGAAATGTTAGGGACCTAACCCCTCACATAGGTAGAATAATATATTTTCATGTAATAAAGGTCAATATTAATAAGGCCTATCAATAAGGAATAATAAGTCTAGTTTAAGAAGACCTAATAGAAGCTTATGCTTCTAGAAGGATCTTCCTCTAGATGGTTCTTTTGATAGACATATTTAGTATAAATAGGAGTCAAGGATATGAGAACTTTTGTCTTGGATATTATTGTAATAAAGCTCTACTCTGCTGGAGGTTTCCCCCTTGAAAAAGCAAGTGAACATTTCTCTCAGTAATCAAAGTTCCCTTTCTGGTATCATTTTGGTATTATTGTGGTGTTGTTTTGGTTATATTGTTGCTCATCTGCCATTTCTATATATTTATTTTTGTTTTGCATACTTTTTTATATCTAGAATATTACACATCAACATCCATAACATGTCATGTGTCATGCACACTCAGAAAAACTCATCAATAGCATATGTCAATATATATACATCAAATAATAATAAGTCACAACACATCATCATCATCATGTATAATCCATAATCGAAATGAAATCACAATGTAACATAACCCAATCACTTGCACGTAAGTGTCCTCAAAGAATAAGTCAATAAAAGTGTGCTCAGTAGAGCAGGTTGTTACAGTAGGGATGTCCAAAAAAGTGTAGAAGAAGATGATAAAAGAAATAAACATAATTGTGTCGCAAGAGGAGCCATCTCAACTACAATGTGCATTAGATGTTTGTAATCATTTTTTTATTATTTTATGTACATTAAATTTAATTATCGCATGAAATATTAATTTTCAATTGTTTTGTTGCAGAAAAGAAAAAAAAAATAGAATCCATTCAACACATAAGACAGTACAAGGAGGAATAAAAGGGTTAATTGCAAAATTTGTGTGTATTTGATTTTTTGTCCTTTCTTAAGATTTCATGTTTGTTGTGATCTTTATATTTAAATATTTAATTTACACTTGTCCATGGATGTCTTCTACAAGGTGCTATAATACAAAGAGGAGACAACCCATGAATTGATAAACATTGGGTTAAGTATGGGTTGTGAGTATATGTTGAAGTATGAAAGTTTAATTAACAATTTGTAAGTAGCTATGTTGTTTAACTTCCCTTGTTTTAGAATTAATGAAAAAACAAGAGAACTTGATATTGATTATGTTGACTATGCTTTGTCATTGTGTATTAAACATGTAGGAAACAAAGTATGAAATGAAACCAACAGAGGAGATTTTGAGAGAATGCATGAATCATGGCTTCAAAATAATGTGTATGGTTTATGAAAGACTTGGTGCTAAGGTATGTTTGTAGTTGGAAGATGAAGGGGCATAACATAAAGGGGACCTATGTTCGGAATCCGAGAACCCGGTAGGCATCAGGTTGGATTGTAGCAATTTAGACCCGCCACACTTGACTGGTAGGCTGAATGCAATATCTGATTCACAATTACTGCACACGATTCACTGTGATGGACGAAATTTGGCTCGACCGTATGGGAGAGGAAGCGGTGTCTGTACAGTGAAGCTATATAATGAAATATATCACATTGGATTGGAAGGGTGCTCTCCGATTATTATATATGTAATAAGGTTATCCCTTAGTGTAGTGACCGAACTACTTAGTTTAGCTTGGTATCACTTGTTGCTTTCTAAAATTTAGACTAGCTAGCTTACATTGGCTTATTGCTTCTAGCTTATTACATTTCTTGTTTCTAGCTTATTGCCTATAGTTATTATTGCTTCTTATTGCCTAGTTGTTTTATTGCGACGTCATTTTCTAGCTTCAAGTTGATCAAGAAAACATTATGTTATAAAACAAAAGTAAAATATCGCCTACAAATGATGAATAAATTAGGCATGCACACAGCTCGAGCGATGACAAAAGTTCAACAAATGAATGAAAATCAATGTAATCGAATGTTACTGCAAGTTGTATGTTTTGGAATATTTGTCCATAAAATTATGGATTTTGTTTAATGTACTCGAAATATTGTCCCAATTGCATGAGGACATGTTACCAATAAGTGTAAGAATTACATATTGCTTGCAATGTGATTATTATGGATGTTTATGTTGTCCCTTTTTGTATGAAAATGGGTCTCTTATTCATACATACTAAAATGGGTTTCTTATTTAATTGCATTGTCGACTGTTGTAAAATGTTGTGCTCCTAAATAATTAATGTGAATGATTTACATTGTTACAAATAACAAAGGTGTAATTCTTTGGATAATGCATTAATGCAATCATAATATCAAAACGCAATAACAAAAATAGAAATCAATATTATTATAAAAAAAATATTTGATTTTGAAATGATTAATTGAAAATTTGTAAGAATATAATTAATCAAAATATATACATATCAGTGAATTGTATTCTTTTGAACTCACTAGACAATGCATGCCATAATATCGAAAGTGATATGTTCTGAGGAGTCATGCGCACCGGTGCACATTAATTATAATAATGCATCAGTATGAACTATTGATAAAACGCATCATTTTGTAAATGATATAATGTACAATAATATTTATCATTTCAAAATTGTACGTTTCTCATGTTTAAAATATACACCGGGCCACTAAAAATAATGTATGCACCAGTGCATTAATTTTATTATATGAACAAGGGCTATAAATAGTATTTATGCACCGATGCATGTTGGCACAGGGGTAGACCCAGGGTTCAACGCTACAACATCACACCAACAAAACCCTAACTACAGGCCCTTTCGGCAACACCTACGAAGCAAATGAAGTCTCACCCGAGATAGAGGCAGGGGTGGTTGCAAGACTCAGGTGTCTGCAACCTTAGCTGGGACATAGATTTGTGATTGTAATACTTAATAGAGAACTTAGCACTGATAGTTCATCAATATTTAACCACTATCTACTGTGTGGATGAAACAGAGCATCGCATCATTCACTCAGATCTGATCTATCTAAGCGCTTATCATAAAGAGGTAGATTAAATCTAGCAGATTCAAGCACTAAGCATATTCACATAGGTTAGATCTACATCCATATACATCATTAGCACAAAGTGTAAACAAATCTATATATCTATATCAAAGCACTTAGCAAGTAAAAACATAAACACATCAAGACATCGCACAAAGCATAATAACAAAGTATTTACATGGTTCACCCCCACCCTGGGGCTACGTCCACCAACTCTTATTCTTTATTATCTTTGTCAATCTTCTTACAGGCACATAGCTTCAAAATCCTACTTTGCAGAAGACAGGAGATCTGTGCACACTCCACCAGATCCTCCTTCTTCGAGCTAGGATACAGCACCAAGCCTTCTTACAATTACTTGCACACAACTCTACAATTATCACATAGTATGCACAGCGCACTTACAATCCTTACTTAGCACTTAGCCATATATCACACAGATATGTATATCTCCTCCCTTACATTGCCTAGACATCTATTTATACATTACAAAATAGGCCTAAACATGGGTAAACCCATGTGCCGACATCCCATACTCGTTACATAATCTCAAATCCCAAAAAGGGGTCGAGATCCCACGATCTTTGCTTCATCTTGAGCTCCATCTTCGACAGGCTGTCAAAGTCCCAAAATATGTCAAAATTGACCAAGGATCTCCCAACACTTGGTCAAGGGCCAACAAGCCCCCAACACTCACCTGTGACTCATCCCGAGTCACTCTAATCTGGGTAGTTCTGCCTCAAAAGCCTCGATCTTGGCTCAAGCTACTTCAACTTGTTGTTGTGCCATGGCCTCTTGTTTAGTGAACTCTTGGATGACTGCATCATTGACAGGTCCTTCTAGGCGTTGTTCAGCTGCAGTGACAACATGTTCCAGTTATGCTCCTCGGCCTTCAACCTATGTGAACAATTGGTAAGCCTTATCTTGTACAGGTTGGAGCCTTTGAGTTACTTCCATAACTCTACTCTAGATAGTGTAGATCTACTATCGGGTGGTGCATTTCTCTTGGGAGTGTTTCATTCTTTCCACAACTGACAAGGGCTTTAGCTGCACCTGTATATTTTTGGCTTGATACTTTG
>JASDQU010751467.1:24289-37896 GCA_032191745.1 Picea mariana
ATTCGCTCAACTGCGCTTCGAGCAGTTGCTTCTCTTTGATCCCTTACATCTTATGGAGTCTCGAGCACTGCGCGGAGCTCTAAGTCTGCTATGCATTGTTGTAACTGCTAGATAGCTTCTGTGAGCTACTCCACTTGTTGCGTGACTCGATCCTCTACCTTTATTTCTATGGCTGTCATAGATCGAAGTTCTCTATTGACCACTTCTTTCACTTCGAGTTGCTCTGCCAGCAACTATTCTTTTCCTTGTTGCATATGTTGTTTTTCTTCATCGAACTTTGCTTGGAGAGAAATCTTTTCCTATTCTGTAGTTCGGTGCTACTCTACAAGTACTCCTTGCACTTGCATCAAAGCCTGGGTGTCTTGTTCTATTTCTTCTTCTGCTCAACGAAGGCGAGCTTCGACTTTATCAGCTAGTCGATGGAGTTGGGTTGGATCATCTCCCAACTCTGGTTGTCTCGATGGCAGGGGCGCAGTGGAGACTGCGCGATTGGATTTATGGGCTTATTGTACCCCTCGGAGTTTGACTTCAATCCTATCATACATTTATTCCTTCTTGGCTGCTTGTTTTTCTGCTATTTCTAGTGAAGCATCATTCAGGGCTTCTATGATGAACTCAAAATCGTCGGAGGTGAGGACAGTCTGTATCTTGGTCACGGTGGCTTTTGACTTCTTCCGGGAAGAAGGTTTCGGGGGGGAAACCTTCCTCTTCTTCAATGGGTCAACCTCATCTCTGGGCATTGTTACTTTGTTGGGATTTTGTTCAGCTTTTACTTCATCACCACCCCCTCGGTTAGGTGACATGGAAGCAGTCTTCCCTAAGGTGTTGCTTAGGTCTTGAACCTCTTCAATCTGCTTCGTTTTGCTAGGTCCAGGTGTGTTTTGTTCTTTATGCATGGTCTCCAGGCTATCAGGGTCGGGAATCTCTACGGGGTTGGCAAGGATAAGGAGGTCATTGGACCATTCCTTAGTGATTTCCTCAAGGTCTTCTTCTATAAGCTTATAATATGTCTAGAGCTGCTCTTGATGTTCATCTGCTCACGCTGTAATGTAGGTGAAGTGCCTATCTACGCTAAATTTCATCAAGGGTCGGAACCTCTGTAAGGTGTCTAGATTCATGCAAGGCTCAGCTTTGATGGATCGCTTTATATAGAGGTAATATGTATGGAACACAGCATTTGACTGCCACTATTTTTTCATATCAGTTGAATACCACAAGGTAGCGAACTTTGCGAAAAGCAGTTTGAACGGATCTATGTCTGGGAGGTCGCTCCTTCCGACATCTTCCAGGCAACAAATGTAATGAGGACAAGGATCTAGCTGAAATTAAATTCATAACCCTGATCTTGTGCTTCTCGGCAATCTAGTTCTAACTGGTTAACTAGGTACTTTTCCCAGTTCATCTGTAGGCCTTCCACGCACTTCGCTGCGAGGTCAACGACAAAGCCAATGACCTACGTAGGTCGGTTCTTTCGTAATAAATTTCCATCTATTAGTTGACAAGTGAGGCACACTGCGCCACTCTAGATGGAAGCTACCTTGTATCCTCTTGTTCCCTTCTCGACATCGCCATAGGTGTCCTTGATCTTTTGTGCTAGTGTGCGATCTGTAGCTTTTCTTGGATAAAATTCCTATGGGTCGGGTCCTTGCATACTTAGGCCTGTGATATTGTGGATCAGTGTTGGGTCAACTGTAATGCGGCAATATACCCATAAGTAGCCACCATGGTAACACGACAGTAGCATCTTGACACAGGCATTGACTTCCTAGTGTCTTCTGAAGTGTGGGATCTTCATGACATTCAGCAAGGTGTATTTCACAAGGTCCATAGTCCACAACTGGGGGACTATCTTTGAATTTTTCCCTTTAGTTCTTGTTAGGTACTTGTATGGGGTGAGCATACCATAGACCTTGCAATCTCTGAGGTTGAAGTCGTTGACCTTTAGTTCTGCGATCTTATCTTGGTCTGTTCGAACTGTGTGTATCCCCTTCGGGAGGTACACGGTAACTATGGTGTACTCGAAATCGTGCAGTACCTTCCTTCTGCAGAGATCCCTCTGGAACCTTTTGTAGCTTGTCGATCTTAGATCTCTTCTTACTTAGCTTCCTAGCCTTCTTCCCAATGATATTTGTCTCAGTATACCTTTTTCCATTTTGATTCTTATCTTCTTTTGGCATAGTTACTTCGTGTTGTTGAGATTCTTTCCTAAGATTCGAGGGTGATACTTCTTCTTTATCTAGAATAGGTACTTCAATCTTCTGTGGGTTTTCTAGTGTTCTTGCAACTTCAACATCCGGGTCTCTGGTGTTAAATAGCTTCGATCTATTCTTTTGTTCTTCAATCAAGTGTGTGATCCTTCTAGTCATGAATTCTTTTAACTCTTTCTTATGTTGCTTTAAAACTTCTTCTTCTTCTTTCCTTCTGGCCTGATATCTTTCAATCTAAGGTTTTTCAAGTAACATAGTAAATGGAGCATTGTCCTCAATAAATTTAACAACTTCAAATTCCTCCTCTGTTGAATTACCATTAGCATTCATAGGTATTTGGGTGAGCTTTCCACATAGGTTTATCATCTTTCCTCTAAATAACCCTATTCCTCCCAATGAAGGAGTCATAGCAGCCCTAAAAGTTCCCAAGTCCTTTCTGTCATGACATTCACCTGTGTTTCCTCATCTAGAACACAGTCAATGTCGAAGTCTCATATTCTTGCTTCAAGGCATTCTTTTTCTTTAAATACCTTTGATAAACTGATATGTCAGTGATCCTTCAAGGTTTCTTTCATCTGTAGCAATACTTTCTCTGATTCTTTCTGGGGATTTTCCATGCCTGGACCTGCCTGAGGGTTTTCTTGTCTCATGTTCATTCCTTCAAGCTTAGCAATCATCCTAGGGAAATCCAATACTTCATGGTCCATAGCTTTGCAACAAAGACAACTAGGTCTTCTCCCAGGGCATTCCTTAGCAAGATGTCCTGGTTTTCTGCAACTGTAACAGAGGGTTAATCCTCTCTTTCTTTTAAATGATCCCTAGCCTTTCAAGTACTACGCGCTAGGATCATGGTAGCTAACCTGCAAACATCTCTTTCTAGGATCCTGCATCCACTTGTTAGTCCAAACATTCTTTCTATGCATAGGTATAATATATCTTTCACTATTCTTATCAGATCTACTCATATCAAACCTTCTTTCATATATTAGTGCCCTAGTTTTCAAGCTAGGATAGAATCTATCAAACATACCTAGATTCATACTGTTGAAACAAAAAATTTCACTTATCTTACTTCTACAAAACAAAAAGCTTTCAGATCTAGAATTTTTCACTATTCTTAGCTTTATCAGAGCACAGAGCTTATAGATCTTACCTCTTTTAATCAGAAATTCTCACTTTTACCTTTCTCAGAGCACAAAGATTTCAGATCTTACCTCTTTTCTTCTAATTGAGCTTCTTTCTTAAGCAAAGCTTTTGTAAATCAAGTAGAATACTATGCACTAGAGCGAAAAATCTATGCATAGAGCTTCCAAAGTTTCAGTTCGGATCTTTTCACAAAGATTCTTCTTCCTCAGTTCCCAGCAATCACAGTTTCAGGTCCCAGCAATCACAGTTTCAATGCTACAACAGCACACCAACAAAACCCTAACTATCGGCCCTTTCGGCAACACCTGCGAAGCAAATGAAGTCTCACTCGAGGTAGAGGCAGGGGTGGTTACAGGACTCAGGTGCCTGCAACTTTATCTAGGACACAGATCTGTGATTGTAATACTTAACAGAGCACTTAGCACCGATAGTTCATTAATATTTAACCACTATCTACTGTGCGGATGAAACAGAGCATCGCATCATTCACTCAGATCTGATGTATCTAAGCACTTATCATAAAGAGGTAGATTAAATATAGAAAATTCAAGCACTAATCATATTCACATAGGTCAGATCTACATCCATATACATCATTAGCACAAATCATAAACAGATCTATCTATCTATATCAAAGTACTTAGCAAGTAAAAATATAAACACATCAAGACATCGCACAAAGCATAATAACACAGTATTTACGTGGTTCACCCCCACCCTAGGGCTATGTCCACCAACTCTTCTTCTTTATTATCTTTGTCAAGCTTCTTACAGGCACATAGCCTCAAAATCCTACTCCGCAGAAGACAAGAGATCTGCGTGCACTCTACCAGATCCTCCTTCTTCGAGCTAGGGTATAGCACCAAGCCTTCTTACAATTACTTTCACGTAGCTCTCCAAGTCTCACACAGTATGCACAGAGCACTTACAATTCTTACTTAACACTTAGCCCAATATCACACAGATATGTATATCTCCTCCCTTACATTGCCTAGACATCTATTTATACATTACAAAATAGGCCTAAACATGGGTAAACCCATGGGTCGACATCCCATACCCATTACATAATCACAAATCCCAAAAAGGGGGTGATATCCCGCGATCTGTGCTTTGTCTTCGACAGGCTGTCGAAGTCCCAAAATAGGTCAAACTTGACCAAGGATCTCCCAACACTTGGTCAAGGACCAATAGTTCCTTTACTATAATATACGCACCAATGCTTAGTAAAATTAATGGCGCCGGCATCTCACCTCAAATATTCAAAATTTCACTACCCTTCGGTGCCATGGTAAAACAAACATCAGTATGTATTAATTATACAAGTATTGAGGCACACGCTATATTAAATGCACCACATCTCAGTTGATCGCACCGGTACTCACTATAACTTAAATAAACTAGGGCATAAAAAACCTAAAACACATCAGTGCTTCATTCACAAATAAGGAAAAACTGGTGCGTAGAAATTATAAGAGCATCGGTGCTCTGCATACGACAAAAAAAATGGAACTAGTGCACAATAGTTATAAACGCACTAGGGTATTTTTATTATATTAATGCACTGGGGTGTTTGCATTATATTAATGCACTAGGGTGTTTGTATTATATTAACACACTAGTGATTTTATTGTATATTAACGCACTAGTGCATGTTTGTCAAGACCACACCAGTGCATTTTGAAAAGAACAACACTGAATAAAAAAATAAAAAATAAATAAATAACATCTGCTACAACCTTTTCCCTCCCAAATTTTTTTAGTTATATGAAACATCTGCTAAAACCTCTGCAGTCAATAGAGGAGGTTGTAGTGGAGGTTCTTTTGAAAAGTTTTCCAAATTTTGTAACACTAAAAACCTCTGCAAAAGCCTCCATTGGAAGGTGTTCTCCTTGTAGTGTTTAACCCATACATGGATTTTTCAGCCTCCATACTAGCTATTTCTTTCCCTTCACAATAAATCCTTATGGCTGGTTCATGTAGATTTCTTCTTCTATATCCCCATGTAGGAATTTTGTCTTCACATCCATTTTTTCTAATTCAAAATCATAAGCAGTAGCAACAGATAAAATAAATCTAACAAAAGTTAGCTAGGCAACATGAGAAAAAATTTCACCAAAACCAATTCCCTCTACTTAGGAATAACCTTTTTCTACTAACAAAGATTTGTATTTCTCGACTTTTCCTTCTGCATTCAACTTCTTCTTAAACACCCATTTGCTTCCAATGATATTTCTTCCAGATGACAACTCCACTAGATCCCAAGCCTCGTTTTTTTCCAAGGCTGCCATTTCTTCAACCATGGCCTTTTTCCAGAGTTTTCCATCCTCTGAATACACTACTTCCTTAAAAATTATAGGTTCATCATCAATAATAAAAAAAGAATATGTTGAACAAAAATCAGGTGGAGTATACCTTTTCAATTTCCTTCTTTCTCGAACCGATCTCCTCAATACTGGAGTATGAAGATCTTATTCTTCTTTCAATTCTTATTCTTCCATAGAGTCTGATTCATTATCCTTCAATTCAAATTCTATTTTCTATGGTTCTTCATCCCTTGGTATGAATTCATGTTTGATAATATCTTTTATTTCTTTAAACACCACATCTTGACTTTACACTATGTTCTTATATTCTAGGTTCCAAAGCTTATAACCTTTCAGACTATCTTTATAGCCAATAACGATACACTTTTCATCTTTTTTATCTAGCTTACTCCAATTTTTCTTTGGAACATGAACATAGGAATCGCATCCAAATACCCTAATATGTGTAAGAGAGGGTTTCTTACCAATCCATAACTCATGTGGAGTCTTTTCATCTAATGTTGATGAGGGTGATCAATTGACCAGGTAACATGCAATACCCACTGCCTCTACCCAAAATTCATATCTTACCCTGAAACCAGTAAGAATGATATTTCTTTTTCCATCATCATATTATTCATCCTTTCTATGATTCCATTATGTTTAGGTGTGTATGGAGTAGTCTTCTGCCTTTCTATACCACACTTCTTACAGAATTCATCGAATTCACTTCCACAAAATTCTACACCATTATCCATCCTCAATACCATAATTATTTTCTCTATTTGATTCTCCACAAGATCATTAAACTCTTTGAATTTTTCAAAGACTTCAGATTTATTCCTGAGGAAATAAATCCATGTATTCATCAATAATTCATCTACGAATGAGACATAGTACACATATTTTTCTAGTGATGGAACTAAGAAAGGTCCATACACATCATTGTGCACCAACTGTAAACTTTCCTCTTCCCTCGTAGCACTCTAGGAGAATCTTACATGATTTTTCTTCCCATATAAGTAATCTTCATAGATATCAAAATATAGAGATCAATTGGACATACCTTCAACCATATATTTACCATGTAATACTTGAAGGCCCTTCTCTCTGATATGTCTTAGTCTTTGATTCCAAAGCATAGTCTTTTCTCCAAAGATTGTAGAAGTTTTTTTCTTTTTTAGCTCCAACCTTAGGAACAATGCAACTGTTGAACCCATCACTAATAGTGTTTCCCTACTGTTATCACATAAAGTTGTCTAAGGGCCATAGGGCGACCCAATCCTTTTCTTGCATGGGTATCAGTCTCGATTTCAAAGCACACCTTTTAGAGCGACCCATTCCAGACTCAAATCATGCAAACAAGTGAGTTCAACTTCCAATGGCAGGGATCGCATGTGGAGTTCAGGTCGGCAGTTCGCCAGTGCTCGAAATCTGAAATTGTGTGAAGTATAGTGCCCGAAGCGCCGAAGCGCCTGAAGTGCCTGAAGTCCAGAAGCGCTGAAGTGCCCAAAGTCCCGAAGTGGTCAAAGTCCTGAAGACCCAAAGTGGATATCGGTCGTCCAAATCCAAGAACCACACGTCATCGGATCCCTAGCTCTGGAGGATTTTCTTGGGATAAATAAAGTTTGAAGTTTGAAAACTCTGAAGCCTGAATCACAAAGAAGATATCGGTCGTCGATTCAAAAAGGGAAGATATTATCCATTGATCTGAAGAGGGAAGATTTGAGTTGCGTTTCAATCCCAATGCAGGTAGTAATTGAAAGTGAGAGAGGTGGTTGAAACCTCGTCTCACCACATAAATGGAAAGCCAGGCTGAATTGTCAGCAAGTCGGTTCTTCTGCAAGTTCCTGCAAAATGATTGCATCTGATAGAACCTCACATCTGATAGAAGAATACATGCACAGTCTGCCAGAGAACATGCAGACGTAAATCCTTGAATGCAAAGACTCGGGTACGCCTCTATTGGAAGTGGCAAATTGTTCTGAGTATATAGGAATCATTTTGATATTTTGTTATGGTCGATGGTTGAGCTAGGAACCCGCATTGTAAAGTTTTGATGAAGCTCTGGTTCTTCTAGTTATGTATCTGTATTTGAGACTTCTCGTTTAATGAAAGTTAGCTTCCTTTCCATTTCTCTGTAACAGTTGTGTTAGAACACTCAGGCATGGATGATCCAGTTGAGGGTAGTTATGTTGTTGTGATGTAGATTTGATCATAGTGGCATCGCGACCAATTTTAATCATTTTCCTGTGTTGTATTTTCCCTCTTACATTGGATGGCTCGGGCATGGAAGATCCAGTCGAGTTGCTACAGTTGCAGGTTGATGAAGGTTTGATCATCCTGCTATTGTAACTGTGTTGCTTGCACCATATTTCAATGTCTGAAGCTTGATCTCAAGATTGCTCTTGAGTATTGAGTTTTTCCTCCCCGAGTTGTTGGAAGGCCTGATGCCCATAGTAGTCTCATTCATCTTTCTTTCTAAGTCTTCCCTCTGCTCACATCTAATCTCAACGTGTTGACTGAAGTTTATCAAGACCTCACCTACTTGCGCATGTTGGTCCCTATTTTCTGAGTTAAAATGATATTGTCTTGAGTCTGTGCCCGTTCGACCTCTTTAAAACCAACCCGTGACATATAAAACTTTGATGGGTACTAGGCTTACCTCCAATGCAATCTGAAAGTGACTTCTAGTGCTAAAATTTCTAGCTTCGTTGTCGAGGAACGAATTGAAGACATTTCCATGGGATTGAATGACAAATATTACTGATTCTGAAGATGCATCAGAACTCAATACATCAAAGATTGCAACTTGCACGTGACGACTCCACTGTGGCGATCCCATTGTTTCGACTCCACTGTTTCAGTTGTGGCTCTGAAATGAAAATGCATGAGGTCCACTCTGCAACTACCTCTAGCTACACCTGAAGCTGACCTAGAGAAGATTATCAGAACAAAAATATTTTTCAAGAAGGACTTTTGATGTTGTTCCTGATTGAAAAGCTCTCTGGGAGAACGATAATGACCAAATCTGGTCTTTGATGGTGAACAAAGACTAGACACTTTCAGACTGCACATCTTTCACCATGGTGACTCCATTGTTTTGAAATGGAAAAGATTTTGGCTCAAAGGTTTTCTCCTTTTAATTTCTCTTATGTTCCTGATTTTCCAAATGTTGTCCCTACTTTTGGTGAGTGGGGTGATTTTTTGCCTAGATTTAGAGAACATAGAGATGAAAGCCCTGCTGAGCATCTGCTTGAGTTTCATAAACTCATGCATCAGTGGGAAATACATCATTAGGATGTCTTGACGAATATGTTCAAGTTCTCATTAGAGGGAGATGCTCGTGAGTGGTTTCACTCCTTTCCCCCTGCTGGCATCTCCTCCCTAGAATAGTTTCATGCAGCTTTTAATATGCATTGTCATAAGTTTTATTCCTCTGAGTTAATATGTCATAGTTGTTGTGAGGAATATAAAGACTGTGTTCAATATATAACTGATTCTTATGAAAGTTGTGAGGATGAGGGGTATACCTTAGAGGATTTGATAAATCTGGTAAAATCACTTTCTGCAAGAATAGAGGATT
This sequence comes from Picea mariana, assembly GCA_032191745.1. Classification (NCBI taxonomy): domain Eukaryota; kingdom Viridiplantae; phylum Streptophyta; class Pinopsida; order Pinales; family Pinaceae; genus Picea; species Picea mariana. Next base: position 33,535 of record JASDQU010751467.1, read on the forward strand.
TGGAGGCAGGTTTTGCTTGCTTCTCTTACGAGGAAAATGCAGGGGATATTTCGGTCCTTGAAGAAGACGTCCTTGGAATCCTTGCTTATGATGAATAAGTGATGTCAGATACTGACCAAGAACAAACAACTTTTGATGGATATCCCAGTGAAGACGATGAAGAGGAAAACTTTTCCATAGTTCTCGTTTATGATCGTTATGAATGGGATCCTTGGGAGAGCCATGAAGGAGAAAAGGAGGAGTTAAATGGGAAGTTTATCCCCTGTCCAGAACCTATAAACAAGCAGGTATTACCTGGGATTAGCCAGCCTGCATCAATTCTCCACCCACCTGTACACTCTGAGAACATCAAACGACAGGTGCGCAATAATGAAAGAAAGGAGGTAATTTATGACCGATTGAGCATGCCTGATTATAAATTTTGTGACCCTGTGGGGTTACATATGGAGTTGTGTTTTCCCAAAGCATTGGATCCTGCAAAATGTTTCATCTTATAATCATTTGGGGGTATAGTCAGTGTTCCAAACCATGTTTTCATTCTGTTGTCATACTTCCCTAACCTTTTGTGGATCATCTGCAGTGAAGAAAATAGTTATATCAACAGACAGTCTGGGTGGCTATGGTGGAAGTTTACTTTCACCTAGCACTTTGTAAAAATCAATTAGCTTAGGTTTGTACATAAATAAGCTCCTTCTAGAGCATGTGTGTTTTCTTTCTTTTTGTAAGTAGAGTAGTGAACATATTTCCCTGTTTTCTTCGGCGAAATTTTTCAGCTAGACTCCATAGACCAACAGCTAAGCCACTGGAATTGCGCATTCTTGGTAGCTCACAGGGAGAATGCCATCCCCTGTGGAGCCAAATGTTATCACATAAAGTTGTCTAAGGGGCGCGGGGCGACCCAATACTTTTCTTGCGCAGGTATCAATCTTGATTTCAAAGAGCACCTTTCAGAGTGACCCATTCCATACTCGAATCAAGAAAACACACGAGTTCAGATTCCAAAGATAGGGATCCCATGTGGAGTTTAGTTCGGCAGTTCACGGGTGTTCAGAATCTGAAATTGCACGAAGTATAGTGCCCGAAGTCCCGAAGAGCCGAAGTGCCTGAAGACTTGAAGTGGTCGAACTCCCAAAGACTCGAAGTGGATCTCAATCGTCCAAATCCAAGAGCCACGCGTCATCGGATCCCTAGATCCGGAGGATTTGCTTAGGGAAGATAAAGTTTGAATTTTGAAAATTCTGAAGCCCGAATCGCGAAGCAGATCTCAGTCATCGATTCGAAAAGGGAAGATCTGATCCATTGATTTGAAGAGGGCGGATTTGAGCCGCTTTTCAATCCCGATGCAGGTAGTAATTGAAAGTGAGAGAGGTGGTTGAAACCTCGTCTCACCACATAAATGGAAATCCAGGCCAGACTGTCAGCAAGTCGGTTCTTCTATAGGTTCCTGCAAAATGATTGCATCTGACAGAACTTCACGTCTGACAGAAGACTGCATGCGCAGTCTACCAGAGAACATGCAGACGTAAAGCCTTAAATGCAAAGACTCGGGCACACCTCTGCTGCCAGTGGCGAATTTTTCTGAGTATATGGGAGTCATTTTGATATTTTTTTATGATCGATGGTTGAGCTAGGCTCCCGCATTGTAAAGTTTTGATGAAGCTTTGGTTCTTCTAGTTATGTATTTGTATTTGAGACTTCTCATTTAATGAAATTCATCTTCCTTTCCATTTCTCTGTAACATTTGTGTTAGAACACTCGAGCATGGATGATCCAGTCAAGGGTAGTTATGTTATTGTGATGTAGGTTTGGTCATAGTGGCATCACGGCCAGTTTTAATCAGTTTCCGATGTTGTCTTTTCCCTCTTACATTAGATGGCTCGGGCATGGAAGATCCATTCGAGCTGCTACAGTTGCAGGGTGATGAACGTTTGATCATCCTACTGTTGTAACTGTGTTTCTTGCACCATATTTCAATGTCTGAATCTTGATCTCAAGATTTCTCTTTCAAGTATTGAGTTTTTCCTCTCTGAGCTGCTGGAAGGCCTGATGCACATAGTAGTCTCGTTCATCTTTCTCGCTAAGTCTTCCCTCTTTTCACATTTAAGCTCAACGTGTTGACTAAAGTTGATCAATACCTCACCTACTTATGCATGTTGATCCCTATTTTCTAAGTTAAAACGATATTGTCTTGAGTTTGCGCCCATTCGAGCTCTTTAAAACCAACCCGTGACATATAAAACTCTGATGGGTATTGGGATTACCTCCAATGCAATCTATAGGTGACTTCTAGTGCTAACACCTGCAACTTATACATAGTTCCAAACCAAACTCCCTTAGGCAACACCATTTCTCCTTAAACCATTCTGCAGGTTCCATTTTCAAACATTGTTTTTACACCTACATCATCCATCTTGGTTATAGAAATCAAATTTATGGCCAATCCTAGGATGTGCAAAACACCAAGTGTTCTAGTCCTACTACCCATGAGCTTCAAATTGACTTTTTGTTGTTGAGTAATCTCCTAGAAAAACATCACCTCCATCATACCTTTCATATTCACAACCACTCCCTGTGGGGAGCCATATGAAAGGATGAAACTGATTCAACCAACCATGCCTCATGATTTGCATGAGGTTTTTTCTTCTATAGAAGTAGAATCATCAAATCCCTTCCCTCTCTCAACAATTTTGGATCTACATTGTTTCTTGTAATTCCCTTCTTTTCCACATCTCAAGTATACCTTTACAAATTTTCTAGGAGATTTAGATCTTCCCTTATATTTAGATCTCTCACTTGAGGACTTAGATCTATTTCTTTTTTGGGAGATTCCTCTTGCAAATAAGGCATTTGTACTCGATCATTTCATGTTTTTTTGCCTCATTTCCTTTGACAACAAGGATGAGACCACATCATCAAAGCTAAAAGTAGTTGCATTACTACCTATGGCTACAACCAGATTGTCCCACGAGTTTGGTAAAGAGAACAATATATTGATACACTTATCTTCATCAGAAACTTAATATCAACAGACAATAATTGACTTACCACGGTATTGAAGGAATTCAGATACTCTGTCACTAAGTCTCCATCTCTCATCCTCAAGTTGTACAACTTCTTCTGTGGGAACATTTTGTTTACCAAGGAATTTGACTGATGTAATTCCCCTAACATATCCCTTAATTCCTTGGTTCCAGCTTCCCCTGACACATTCAGTAATATTGAATATGAGAGACACAACCGCATTGTTCTCTTCGCCTTCCAATCCAACTTTTCCCAGTCTTATGTTGACATTCCTGTAGGTACAGTACCTGGATCCACAATGATCCATTGATATTTTTCCACCATCATATCTTCCATCTTGATCTTCTGTAGCTCAAAACTTTTCCCATTAAATTTCTCGGTCTCTATTTTTTAATTGTTCACCATTTCTTTTCACTGCAAGAATCGATATGACAGATCTTCCACTATAACAAGGTTTATCATAGACCTGATCCAAGCCACTAACCACAAAGGCGTCCCATGAAGCCAATAACTTCTCTGATACTAAATATATATTTTAACCTTATACAATTAATTATTGCAAATGGATTCTTAATAAAAACATAAAAGATACAATGGCACACACACACACACAAAGTAAATGGAGATTTTACCTTGGAAACCCAAACCGGGAAAACCAACAACCTATTTAGAGACGCACCTCTAATTATTTATTCATCCAGCTTCATTGTTAATAATACAATATATAGAATCTCGCGGCATCCAAAGCCCGTAATTCATTGACCTAGATTTGTTAAAAACCCTAATTCTTTAACTAGAATTAGAAAAAACATGGGTTGAAACACCATGCACCACAAAACCTCCAAATAAGAAAAATCGACCCCATCGAAGGTAAAAAATCGTTCAAACAATTGGATAATATCCAAAAAATTGGCAAATAAGCCCCCCAAAATTGGGGACCTACAGTCATGCGAAGAATATAACACATACCCAACATCCACAAACCAAACCAACGTAGCCACTTGAGGCCATATATTAATGCAAAAGAAAAATATTTTACATGAGATTTTCTCATAATCTATCATCAACAAATGACACTTTATGATCCTTAAATAGATATCATGGACCAATTGGGTGTTAAGCCACAGATCAATGTAGTCATTAAGATCAAGGAGAAAATGAGTCATCATATCACTCTATGTCTAGAACATATTGTGACCATCAGATTACATAACTACAAATTCATATTAATGCATACTAAAGAAACACACTTTTACCTAAAGATACATTAGACCAAGTTGATCTTAACTAACACTTAAGTTCCTTAATATCCTAACATTTGCAACTCTTTCTGTCACTCAT
>JASDQU010751468.1:43815-55218 GCA_032191745.1 Picea mariana
TGACTTTTATCATTTATCATTTACAAATTATATTATTTTTATGCTTTATCCAAGCCCTAAGGTCTTAACAACTTTACAAGTGATTGATTTTTGCAGATTAAAAAGTCTAGAGATGAGACGTTGGAACAAGGGTCCACCCTTTATTTGGTTTGTTTTTATATATTTTTTGCATGTACAGATCATTTTATGGTTTTTCAGAAAAAACTCCGAGCAATTCTTAATTCTTTCTCACGCTCATGAAACCGTGATAATGTAATCGAGTAGTCTTTTATCATTTTTTCGAACTCGTAATGGTGACACAAAAAGCAAAGCCTATGGAGTATCCTTTAAGCTCTTTTCAAGCTCCCTTGTTCTTTTCATGCTCATAAAAGTATTTGAAGAAAACATCTGATGAGTGGTAGGTTATCACGTTTTCAGTCTCGTCAAATTAATTTATGAAGAAAGACTTGTTGGAGTTCTCTTTAAGTGTTTTTTAAACTCTCTAAAATTGAAAAACCCCTGAGTATTTTTTCTTTGGACTCATTAAACAAACATCGAAATACCCATATGGGATCGAAACACTCCTTCTTAGGGTTCTCTAAACATACTCTGAGGGACTTTTCCAAAGGATGAGCTTACATTTACAAGAATATGTTATCCTCCTCAAGCTTGCATAAAAATAAAGAGGTACTCGCCAAAAATGGTGGGGGGGAATTGGGAAAGAAATGTGTCTCTGTATTTGTGTTAGTGGTAGTAATAGTCACTCTTGAATATGACACCCCCCTTCATCATTGCATCTGGGTTGGGAAATCCATTTTTCTCTCGTTTGACTATCCACAATTTCATATGTTGGGTCCTCCTTAAGTCAATGTTGCCAAGACCATTGTCGTGTTGTTCATATGTTCAAGAGAAGTCCAACCTAAACAAGCCTCTATCAAGTCGACCATCTGCAGTTATAAATATTCTACCATGTCAACCTTCCTTGTGTCGGTTCCAAATCACTTCATACTCTGATATACCTAAAATTTGTTACATATTTCATGTCATTGATGGGGGATACATCAAGGTCCTCATGTGACGAAACTTTTCCTATCGACTTCAACACATTATCTGGGAACAAGACTTAGAAATCATTTACTACCTTAGAGCCTGCATGCCTCAATGGTAAGTTTTTTCGCTTTCAACAGTGGGTTCACATCATTGATCCTTGATTGGAAGATTCCATCGAATGTTCGAATTCATGTCATTTATTCACATTCATTGGATTGTACTAGGGTACCTTGGGAGTCATTGACATCAATTGTGATTTCCCTCGCACTTGTTAATGATTTTCATTATTGACCGGTAATCAAGCGGTTTCTACCATGTTTGACTTCGACACCTGTAATCACATGGATAGATTCGTACTTAAGGACGATAGAAATGAAGACCATGGATCTCATCATTTTGGTCCAGGTTGCAATAAAGTATTCTTGAATTAGTACTGACACATAGATCCACTGTGTATGTCTCATGGCTATGTCCAAATTTGAATTTGTTTGCAGCATAGATCCATAGTGTATCCTTGGTGGCTATGCCAATTCATAATGACATGGATCCATAATGTATATTTAGTGGCCATGGCTCACTTGACATTTTTTAATCTGAGCATGGGAATGCCTACCTCAGACAATGGTATATTATTATGTAGATGCTTGATTGTTTCTACAAAGTATTTCAGTTGTCACGAGTTACAGCTTCATAATTTGGGGAGCATTGTGTTACACATTATTTTTGTCACCCCAATTATCCACTAGCGAACATGTGTGCATGCTCCTTGAAAAGATAAAAGAGTCTTTCTCCATGAGAAAAGTGATTTACTTTCCTTTCTCAAAAACCATATCAAAGAAGGTCATTGCACCTTTCCATATGCATGGGGTGCGACAATGCTTGATCGTCGCACAATATCAGAGATCGTCGCACTATACTCTATAGACAGACTATGATGATCCTCTGACGCTGCACTAAATTGGTTCAGACCAGTGTGACGACATTGCACTGTACCTTGTTGGTAGCATGCGATGACCTTAGATCGTCACACTGTGCTCCACTACCACCTGTGATGATTCCTGTAGGAATTGTTGAAGCCAACCATTTTTTCTTTTTCCTACCTAGTCTTTCCTTAATTGCCTCATATGAACTTCTGACACTTTTGGATGATTGTTTTATAATTTTTAAGCTTGCATGTGACTGATTTTCAGAAATTGAAAACCTTCTTTGTAACTTTTGCAAGTTTTTGCTTTTGGTTTTTTGTCACAAAGGTATAATCTCTAGGTCTTGATCTTGAGTGCTTGTTTGACAAAGGATCTTTGATTTATTTGAATTTTTGGATTATTCATTGATTGAGAAAAAAAATTATTTTCATTTGACAAAAAACTTTCCCATCATTTTGTTTTTTGTCTACATTATAAGTTTGATTTGGGAATAGTGTTGTGAGTGTGTTAATTTTCTTGGATTACACTTTCTTCCATGTATTGCATCTTTGATCTGATTTGAGAAAAAAAGGATTGAAGCCATTCTTGTTTTTAGTGATGTTTCAAAAGAAAATTTTTGCATTCAAAATATTTGTTAAAAGAGAAAGTTGGAAAATTTTGTAACTTTTGATTATTTGGAATTTTGTTCATTCAAAAAATTGAGAAATTGTGTTTCATGGATTTTGTATTTCAAAGAAAGATACATTCTCCCTATTGTAATTAGAGTTCATTGAATTAAATGATTGCATAATCATCTTTTATTTCATTCTATTGGTTCAAGGTCATATGCATCATCAATTTCATATCCATCTCCCTTTTGAGTAAGCAACGGCCTCTTAAAATACAATGTAATATTAAAATTTATTAGCAACTTTTATTTTCTAGAAATTCTCTACACCAACATTAGATAGAATAGAACTTTGGAATAGGTTGAAAGGAACACTCTCCAAAGAATCAAAATACACAATAGTATCTTGTGATAGGGAGAGTTTAAAATCCACTTGTTACATTTTGTCTTGGGAAGTCCTTCTAACACAAGGGTCACACCTTAGGTCACATTAAGACGGGAAGAGTTACTCACCTTGATTTGTTGGTCTTGGTGTAGAGATTGTGCATATTATTGGGGGTCACTTGAGAAGAAAATCATGTGGGGACCTTCTCGAGTTGATTTCAGGCTTAGATACCTTGCCTTTGTGCATGAATCGGATTGTCGATTGTTCCCCATGCATTATTGGAGTAATTGGTAACCTTAGTGACCTATCTCTTTAGTGTCTTTACATGAGGTGACTATGGAGGGACAAGTAGTCACGATACCTGGAATCGATGTTGGCTAAACTAACTAGGGATCCTTGGAGGGTATACCCATAATTATGTGTGGGATCTTGCACCAAGGCATAAGTCCATTAAGTAGGTCATCAACATAATTTTTCCACCCGCTTCATCCCAACCCTTTCTTGTCTTGATTTCGCAATGTTGGATTTCATCACCAACTAGTGACTTCAAAATAAGAAGGTTTGTTTGCTTGGTTTGATTTCTATATTTTATTAGTGAGTGTTGTGTGTTTCTCTAGTTGGCCATAGATTTGTTTCATTCTTTATTTGGTGTGGCCAACATCAGCCCTTGTCATTCACGTAGGATGAAATGGATACGTCTGGAAGATCCGGAAGATTACATCCCTTTGATTCCTAACTCACCAGAGGGCTCTTCTGAAGGAGCAGTCAATAACGAAGTAGCCTTTGAAATTGGAAGTTCTACTCCGTTGGAGGAGTCAATACTTCTCGTAAACCCGTTATTGAGTGTTGTACAAGATCCACAGTTGCTCTGAATTAATTCATCGAGAGACATTGTTGTTGAAGAATATATTGTATTACCTACTGGACCTAACGCAGAGTCTGGTGTAGACGATCCACTTTTTCAAAGTGACTCATTTATAACCCCGGTTCATACCACTGGAATTTTTAATCCTAGCTTTGTCCTTGTTCATTCTTTTTGGAGAACTTCTTCGGGACATGATATTTTTGATAAACTAGGAATGAGTCCTAATCAACCTATGACATCACAAATGATTGTGACATCTACTACTTATACAATACCTTTAGATAATTTTACTGGCACAACCAGTAATGTCGTCATAGTTTCGAACCAATTGTTGGTTGGTTCTCACTCAATCCTTCCTCTATAGCTCATCGGCTCTACCATGGTCTCACAAGCTACGCCTATTTCTGTTGAAAATACAGTGATCACCCAATCTCCTATTGGAACACCGCTTCCACCTAGATCAAATCCATCACTTCCCCCTAGGTATAACGCTTTGAATACTTCCATTGCTAATCCTGCCCAGAATCCGACCAGAGGGCCTAATATTTTTATTCCACCTGCGTACAATGTTGCTATTGGTTTTGTTCCTACACATGCCCAGGTTCTCTCTAGAGGGCCATACATTCCTCCTCTAAAATGTGTACATTGGTGAATGCGTTTTCGTTTCTCTAGTTATATGACAAATGATAATCTAAAACATAATTAGTGTATGCATCAGATACATATTTAGAACTTCTAGGTATGTGATGATAAGTAATAAAATCAAAATGTCGTTCCAAAAGTTGTACCAGTAGGAATCGCTGGAGTAGAGTAGGGTCTCGCACAAGGTAATTGTTGTTCAATTAACATACTACTAACTGGGAGTCTAGGTGAACTTCTAAAGAAATAATACCATGTGAAGACACCAGTAGACCCTCAAGTGAGTAAACAACCCAAGCGGTGGAAGCCAAGTTCCTTGTATGATGACTGGACCCATTTGTGAATCTTAAGTAGACCAAAGACTCCGCTGACATCTTCTAACTAAGAGAAAACTCAATAATCAAGCTGAAGATGAAAAGAGGAAAAGATATATACACTAAAATACATTAATATACAAAGAGTTACACCCAAGCTTGGGGCTCAAGCGTAGTATATTTTCAAGTAGAGCCCATTCCTGGGCTCAACCAGCATATTCCCTTCATAATATTCTAATTCATAGGCTCCTTTTTCTAAGACACGTCACACGATATAGGGACTGTGCCATATGGGTTTGAACTTGCCTACACCCAATGGTTCTTTGTATTGATCATAAAGAAGGACCAAGTCACCCTCAACGTACTGCCGAGGACATACAAATTTATCATACTGAACCTTGAAACATTGTTTATTCGCTTTGATAGTTGTAGAGGCATCTCGACGTTGCTCATCTAGACTCTTTAGGTGCATGAGGCGTTGTTTGAGATCAGAAGTGCCAGGTAGGAGTGTAATTGCTAATCTAAGAGAAGAGATTTCACATTCAATAGGTGGGATCGACTCCACACCGTGTACTAAATGTAAAGGAGAAAAATCGGTGGACGTATTATCCGAGGTTCAGTATGCCCAAAGTGTAGGGAAAGCATGTTATGACAGTCGTATTTTCTCTGGCTGACAGTTTTCTGCAAAATGGTCTTGAGAGATTTGTTCACGGCCTCTACTTGTACATTTTCCTGGGGGTAGTAAGGGGACGAATGACCATGTCTAAACCCTAGTTTCGATGCTAATTCTTCCATCATTTCATTCTGAAAGTGGTTTCCATGATCAGTGACAATCTCACTCGGGATTCTGAACTTGGCTATAATTTGACTGAACATGAAAAATGCAGCAATCTTACTATCGGATTTAACTATAGGCATGGCCTCGACCCACTTAGTAAAGTAGTCTACAACCATGATAATATTTTGATGCCCCCCAGCTGAAGTTGGGTTGAAATCCACAAAATCCACCCCCCACTTGGTGAAGGGACCGACGGTAATGACCAGGTGGAGAGGGGATGGATGCGAGCACACGTTCCAAGTGAACACCTGGCAGGGGTGACACTTCTTGACTGCTTCAACACAATATTTAAAAATAGATGACCAAAAATAATTGGCTCGCAAATTTTTTTGGGTTGTTGCAAGCCCGAATAGATGACCACCATAAGCCCCACTATGATAGTCATTAAGAACAGACTCAGCTTCTTCATGAGTCAAGCAACGACGCAAGATATTGTCTACTCCTTGGCGATACAAAGTGTCACTAACGATAAGTTATTTCTTAGATTGATATCGTATACGCCATTGGTCATCTCTCGAAAGATGCAGAGGGAACTTCGGGATTTGTAGATAGATCACAATATCTCCATACCAGGGGTCTGATGATGAAACAAGGAAAATTTGTTCATCTGCAAATGAATCAACATGAATAACATCCTCATCTAATCGAGGGAAGTCTGATATTAACTCGGTGAAAACTAGTGATTTCTTGGATTTTGTGAAAGAAAAATCGAGATCAAATTATTGCAAGATGACAATCCATTTATTATATTTCCCCCCTATGATACACCTAGTAAGGACGTATTGAAACATATTGACATCAACAACCATGGTATTTTTTCAAAGCTATATATAGTGTCGTAATCATTGAATTGCATGAACGACAGCCAAAGCTAGCTTCTCGACATGAGAATACTTGAGTTCAGGGCCAACTAAGTTTTGACTAAGATAGTAAACGATGTGGTCACGAAGCTCATCATCCTCCTGAACTAAAACCATACCAATCATCCCTTCGGACACGAAAATATAAAGAAAGTAATATATACTATAGTCCAGAGGCTTCAGCAGAGGCGTCGATACTAAGGCTTTGTTCAGAGAATCAAAGGATTCCTGGGCTTGCTCATCCCAGATAAAAGGAGTGTCCTTCTTCAAGAGATGCATGAAACCCTTAGTAATATTGGCATAGTTTTTACTATAAACCGACGTAAAAAGTTAGTTTTTCACTGTAAATCTTGAAGCTGACGAATAGTGCATGGTGGAGACAAACGAATTATTGCATCAACCTTTAATGGATCCACCATGATCCTAGTCTTAGAGACTAAGAATCCTAGAAGACAACCTGACCTAGCACAAAAGATGCATTTATGAGGGTTCAAACAGATGCGGTAATAGCAACATTTTTCAAAAACTAGTCGAAGGTGAGTAGAGTGATCCACTCTCTTGCGGGAGTGAGCAACGAGATCAGCAAGATAGGCTTCAACTATATGCTTGAGAACGTGAAATGCAAAGTTCATAGCTCGTTGGATGGTCGCTCCGACGTTTTTAAGGCCAAAAGGCGTCTTTCGGTATGAGAAAGTACCCCAAGGACAAATAAATTCCATCTTATGTTTATCCTCGGGCTTAATCTGGATTTGGTTGTGTCCTAAAAATTCATCCATAAAATAAAAAACCTCGCTTCCCGCACACTCATCAAGAATCTAATCAATGAAGGGTGTCGGGAATTTTTCTTTAGGACAAGCCTTATTCAGGTCTCGATAATCCATGCATACACGAATGATTCCTTGCTTCTTATTCACAGTAATGGGATTGGATACCCATTCAATCAAGGGAACTGGGTAGATAAAGCTGACATTAAGCAGTTTTTCCACCTTTTCCTTAATAGCAGGGGCCTTCCTAGGATTGATAGCTCTAAGTCGTTTTTGAACAAGTTTAGCATCCGGGTAAGTTTTAATCTCATGTTTGATAATTTGAGGGTAGATTCCTAGCATATCTTCATATGACCAAGCAAATACATTGTGGAATTATTTGAAGAGCTCGGTGTAGATCATAATTTCTTCCGGTGAACAATCTGCACCGATATATACATTTTCAACCTTACTAGGAATACGAGAGATATCAATCATGATGGTAGGAGAGATACTCACTGTTGCACCTTCTTTGTCACCTTGGTGAGAAAATAAGAGGTGCTTGCATGCCCAGTTGGGTCTTGTTGAGCATGACAGCTGTAGAGGAAAGAGTTAGAGAAAGAAAAACAAAACTATAAGCAAGAATTAAACTAATACAAAATAAAATCATAAGCATAAGGACATAGGGATAACAAACACAATAAGACCCATGTCACCAATGTTTTTAGGCTGATCTATTTATGAAATCAAAGCACCAAGAAGAAAGGGGACTATGAGTCACTTCTTCCTCCAAGGGAAGGCTCTTGGACCCTCACAAGCTTTCTCTCCTTACAACAAGAAAAATGAAAATGGTGATGAAAGAACTCCTTGCAAATCCACTCAATGGAGAGGTGGATTGCTCAATGAAATGGTGCCAAAGTGCTCTTGTCAAGGATGGAGTCCTTAAAACAATCTAGGTAGCATAACATTACTTGAAATTCCTTGAGAAAATGAGGTGCATTCATGGCTTTTTATATCATTTCTTTGGGCTTTTGTTTAACTGCTTTGTAGTGTGAAGAGAGGCCATTTAGGGAATTATTAGGTCTTTGACAAGCCCACCATTCGGATTCAGCTCAGATTTGAGGGTCAAATTGGCTTGGGAGCTGATCCATAAGTGGTTGGGAGGCTGACCACTTCAATAAATGTGTCGTTTAGCAGGTGCACGGATTTTTGAGCTATCAGTCGTGCATCATGCACTTGTGCGCGCTTTTTACGTTCCTGTTACGCGCATGCGCGCGCGCAGCCAATGTCTGCAAGGCGCCCTTCAATTTTTCACTACTTTGTATAGTTTTTTACCTTTTTGAATGATGTGGAATTAATTCAAGTCCATGAATGACTTCATCACTGTTTGACGATGTTGATTTCTTGTAACCATGTGCTGACGAAATTTCAGTGATAACAGATGCCCCCCTGATGGATGAGGTTAGGAGCATACGTATAGCCGAAATCCATCAATGTTTCTTCTACTGAGAATGTTGTTGTAAGATAGAGCAATAGTGGGATCGTTCAGAGCAATCCTCTGGAAGAACGAGGAACCGGTAGGACCCGACCTTCCATAAGGTGCATAAAATATACAATTGTGTACAAACGAGGTGGGCATGCCCCATGCTCCTGTTATGTAACTCTGAAAAAAAATGACGGAAGCGTTGGTGTAGATAACTGCAGTGCCCTCGGGGGTGGTTGTGATAAAGGCAAAAGACAATTCTGTAAATGAACCTACTCGGAACAATAGGCAGTGATCGCGGTGATAAGTAGCAGCGATTATGCGGGCATTGATAGCCCGACCAAGTTCAGAGGTCTTCGTCCAATGAGAGAAATAACTGCAATAGTCACAAAGTAAGACCCACCGTAACACGAGAAAGTGTTGGCATTGAATGTTATGGGGGCCAACGACAGCAGGGAGAAATGGTGATTCACCCTGTGCCGTCCGAGATCTCTCATTAAATGGAGAATGAGAATCAAGATACTGTCGCCCTTCTGGAAAATTGTGTTGATATCGACAAAAGGGAAACGCGACTCCCGGAAGCAAGGGACTTTGTGGAATCTACTGAGGTGAGGAAGTGGCGGAGGTAGATGGACGAAGTCAAGAAGTGGGAAGACGCAAGACTGCCCTTGGTTGGAGGATGTATGAGATAAAAAGTGGCCGCAACTGTGGAATGAGGTCGAGTGTCAGGGGGACGACAAGACCAGGGATAAGTTGGGCCAGAGGCGGGACAAAGTGAACAATTGCAGAGGGTAGAGGTAAGTGACCTGTGGGGTACTCTGAATATGTGGACGATGTCGGCCAGGATAGATGATGAGTAATACTCCAACCAAGGGTGACATGGGTTGCATTTGGCCAAAAGGAGGGAAGCAGGTCGCCAACGGTGACGACAAAAAGGATAATGAAATGACTGAAAAATAAAGGCGTTTGTACAATAAATAACGAATAATTTGGGGAGAAATGTACAAATACAAAAACGGGTGCCCCAGCGTGATATGGGTGGCCCATGGAGGGCATAATTTTCTTGGAAAACTGATGAAGGGTGGGGGCCCCATTGGTGAGTTTCTATATGAGGTAGGTGAAATGAAGGTAGGTTCGCAGATGGACAAACTGATGGTGGATGAAATGGAGGGTTCATGATACTGCGAAGGTGCAGGTAAAAAAATAGAACCGAAAAGAGATAATCTGGGAGTCCATGTGGGAAAGCTAGCAAAATGAGGAGAAGAAGTATGTGGTTAATTTGCAACATGATGAAAGACTATCGGGACTCCCATCCCTAAAGGGTAATGAAGAACAACATGAGTGTCAAAAGTGTCGAAAGGTGCTATGAATGGGACAACTCATGTGGGTAAGAATGCTACCGGGTAACAGTACCGATGATGCAAATGGAGGTGTGGGTACTGCAGAGTCGGGAATGGGTGTCCTAGAGGCCAATATCAGAGGGTGTGACTAGAAATGTAAATGAAATACAGCAGGAGAGACTACATGTTAGTGCTGAGTATATACCTGAAGGGGTTATGCTGATGGATGATGAGAAAGTACCTGCACACATAACAACCAAATACCCAAAGTGAATAATATCTGAAGAGAATCAAAGATATGAGCATGTATTTGATAAATGTGACTATGCGCGTGTGTACCTGACCATGATATGAGAAAAAAGGTGCCCTGGGGGCTCAGGATGAAAAGCGACCCAGGGACTGCTGTGATGTAGGTGACGGGATGCTGGTCCCGTGGTGGAAGACGGTTTGAAAAATGGACACCTTGGGCTCCCAGAATGGTGAGTGGAAGTTTGGAAAAAGGCCTATATATAGCTGTAGGGCCCACATTGCCACCTCATTTGTACCTGCTGCAGTAGTGAGTGGACAAGCAATTTTCAGAGGAGATTTGTAGATTTGGGGAGGACGAGGCAGTCGATTGAGGATTTGCGAGTATCAGGTTAGTGGTCTGATCATCCTGCATAGAAATAGGTTTTCAATTTTTGGGCAGGGTTTGTACGGAGGGCTGTACAGGGGTATTTAGGGGGTNTGTTGTTTTTGGTTGAGATATTAGTCCATATGTATATGATATAGATGCTGATACTATATTTTGTTGTTGTTTCGTGCATGTGCAGATGTGGCACCTCGCACGCGCGAGGTGGAGATGCAGAGAGCGTCGGCTCATCGAGAGCCGGAGAGAGTACCGCATGGAGAGAGACGGCTGCAGGAGGATGTTACGGGGCGACCAACTGAGCCAGAGAGGGCAGTGAGGAGGTGCTAGTTTGATGACCATAGTGCAGGGCCATCACACGCTCCTCCGGCAGCGGTCGGAGTGGACTATGATGATATACGTCGTCGTCTGGAGACGGTTTTACAGGACATGTTGGAGGGAATGTGGACGTGCATCCAGGACGAGATTTTCTTGGAGCAGTGTGTGGGGGTGCCGCCACCATGGCGGGCCATAGTGCGACGAGCAGCAGTGCTTGCTGCTATGACGAGTGGACACCTGTCGTCGGGGCAGGAGGGTCCTATGGGTGGACCACCACCGCCTAGGGCAGGTGCTGGTGGGCCACCACCGCCTGAGGGAGGGGCAGGTGGTGGCACGATAGAGGCACCATGAGGGGTGCATGATGTACATCTTTGTTTTTGTTGTATATAGGCTGGTGAGCCCATTTTTTGTACCGAGGTGCTGCATTGGCC
>JASDQU010751468.1:80614-91687 GCA_032191745.1 Picea mariana
TTTCTTGGTTTTGAATGTGCCGACACATAAGTTTTTCATTCATACACTTTCATTGATTACATTTTAATAGAAATACTCTTTTCTCGTCCAATTAATGTCTTGTCAATATTTGAATTGTTATTCCATGGGCATATTTGTTATGAATATTGATGGATTATGCTATTGAATGTGCTAACTTTATATATTATCACCATATGCTTACATATCTTGGTTGTTGAGGACAAGTTGTAGGTGTATTTCTTTGAGTCAAGTGCTCAACGGTGGACTTCATCGAACATCTTGACGAGGTAGACTCTTGATCTTGTCTTGTTAGCATATTTGTTTATATAGCATACTTGAGATTAGAGTTGATTTCTACAGTCATTTCCATCTGTTTTGGCTTACCCCATGCCATAGAGTGATTTTCCTTGTAACAAAATTGGAAACCATACTAGGGAGGGAATATTGTTTTCAGGGTTTGGAATGTTTTTCTCCTTTGATTGCTCTCATTTATATTAAGTTTCTTGTCATATGATTGTTTGACAGCCTCTGTTCATTTCGAATCTGTTTTTCTTGGCCTTATCCTTAACCTAACAATGTTTCAATACATATACGCAGTTTTTTACCCGATAGTCGCGTACATACGCAAGCTGTCGTTCTGTAGGAAGCGTATATACGTGGTTTTCTTCAGAGAAATCATGTACATCATCATTTTTTTCTTGATTGTTGAGTTTGATGTTTGTTAGGTAAGTTTTGATGGTTGCTGAGTCTTCTTAGGTCTTTGTCATGACTGTTAAGTTCCTGCAGAGTGATAGGAAACCTTTCTTTGGTTGAGTTTTCGGGCGGTATTTCTTTCTCACCATCCTTTTCATTGATTTTCCTTGCATCTTGGGCTAGGTGTTTTCTTCTTGATATTCTACTTGGTTTGTCTCTGTTTACATACAATAGAATCTTTATATCAACCTATTGTTCCCTTGCATTTTCATTCTTTTATATTGAAAATACAAAAAAAAATACATTTTGCATTGTTGGCATTTGATCTTTTGGGTTCTTATTGTTGATCTTAGTACATGTATGGAAGGATTGCATCTTATTCAAAATTGTAGAATTAAATTGGAAATTTTATGTCAAAAAACTTATCATTTATTAGGAATTGAAGTTAGGGATTTTTATTTTATTCATATTCATTTATTTTACTTGTTGAGTCATAACAACATCAGCTTCACGACTGCACCTTTTTGAGTAAACAAGGCCACTAAAAGTAACGCTGATAAATTTAAAATTGATTAGAAACGATTTTGTTTTTTAGGATGCACAAACTAGCTTAGGATTTAGAGCCTTGGAATAGGATTTTGTGAGTAAACTTCTCCAAGGCTATTAAATTCAACATATGTGTCTGACTAAGGGAGTGGTGAAATCCATTATATAATTGGTGACGTCAGGAGGCTTCACTTACACTGGAGTTAATCACGAGGTCACATGAAGTTGGTTGATGGGATATCCCCCCAATACCTTCTTAGCGTCAGAGATATTTCTAGGGATCTATTCGTATATGGGGATCTTGCTAGTACCTTTACCTCTGTGAGAGGTGATACTTTCACGATTTCGGGATTTTCTACCCTGCCCATATGGTAGACCTGACTTACGAATGTTCACCTACACACTGATTATATCTTAGTGGCTTAGTTTCTTGACATAAGTACCACATAGGTTACTTGTACGGGTTATTTTGTAGGTACCTTGGGTCAGATAAGGGTCGGACAACACACAATATTTATGGAGGATTACCTCTTTGGGGGGGATCTAATCGACAATTTATTAATCCCACGAGGGCCCTTATAACTGATTCTGATACCTCCGATCCTTTGCACAGAGTCTCAGGCCTCTCTTGGGAGAGGCATACCTACTTTAGGGAGGGAGGCCCATTTCAACCACTTTATTCTGTTTGTGTGCATATTGGCCTTTTGTTTATTTTGGTGTGCTCTTTTATTATTAGTTGGCCTTAGGATTTGTTTTTATATCTCAAGTCTTGAGTCACCGTGGAGCCAGACTAGCTTCCTTGCAGGTCTCATTGTTTGTTAAGATTACCACCACATCTTGAGTATTTTCCTTCTAAAAGGAATAAAGTTATCAAACTTGGCACACACACCTCCACCTACCAGACTTGTGATCATACAAGGATGACTATTGAGTCAAGTCAGAAAGATACTGATATTCCTTCAACTCCCATTCCTACTATAGTTAATAGTGTTCCTTCAACACATTCAACCACTGCAGTTGTAGTGCCAACGATTCCCATCATCACTCCTATCCAGCCTGTGGTTGCTACTCAACCCATTGTGATGAACCCTTTTGGATCTATTTTTTGTACACCTTGATACAATAATCAGTGCATCCCTATGGCCTCTAGTCCTTTTTCTTATGGTATGCCAAATTTCACATCTTAATTTTCATCCTCCATTCCAACGTCTAACCCGAATAATAGTATTGGGATTGGGGCCATGGATCCTCTGCATATTCATGTCTCATTTGGTAGTGCTCATATCCATCAAATGACCCCTACAGTTGGAATCCTACCTCCTTTTCACCCCAGATCTAACCCTGGTCTTAATGAACCTGGATGGAGTGGTCAACCTAGCGGACAAGATGATGCTTACGTTCCATCCTTTACACCTACCCCCTCCATGTCGATTCTGACCAACATTTTTGGCATGAGGAATCCACCTTTATCCTCCGGATTCACACCTAGAGGAGGTCATTTTCACACCTTGGGAAACCCCCAACCTAGATTTATTCCAGCTGGGGGAAATATTTACAACCCTCATCATAACATTCCTACTAGAATGGTGCCCAACCAACCACTTATGAATCAGTTTGGAGGGGGGTTTTACAATCCCAGACAGGGCCATGGTGCATAGCAGAACTCTGGATGGGCTGTGATTCCCCAACAACAATATTTCCCAGGAACTTGGGGCCAAATGTCGCAACCTTGTCTCCCTTTTCTAGCCATGCTCAATCTACTAGACTTGTGTAGATTAATGAATGACCATGTGCATCATGACCCGTCATGGCCCCTCGTCCCCACCAAGTTCCTTCATATATTCTGAAATTCGAAGGCAATACTGGTGAGGATCCTGGTGATCACATCACTACTTTTCATCTTTGGTTCTCTTCTAATTCCCTTAACGACGATTCTATTCGTTTAATATTGTTTCAACGCACCCTCATGGGGGTTGCAGTGAAATGGTATATAGAGCTACCTGGGGGGATGTACGAAACTTTTAATCAGATGGTTTTAGTCTTCCTCAACCACTTCCAATTGTTGGTTCATTATGATGTTGACATAGAACTTATGTCAGCGTTCCGCCAGGACAAATCCATCCATATCTTGAATCACATCCAAGAGTGGTGTAGACGGAAGAGGTTTATCAAGGCCTACATACCTCCAAAGTTCCTTTTATAATGGTTCCTTAAGTCTTTACAACCTTATATTTCGAAGGATGTTCCCACATCCGGAGTTACTTTTGAGGAAGAAGTGATTTTTAAATCCCAACAGTTATATCTTATATATTCTCAGTCTGAGATGTTATCTGAAATTCTTCTAGATGCATCGAAGTCAAGCTATGATCCTAGACAAAAGCTTGGAACTTATGCTAATGGTATTTTAGGCTCCACAAATGTGAAATCTGTAGACTTGGTGACAAGCCAGTTGAAAGAGTTGTCTCTAAACTAGTCTATAAGAGGGAAAGATTTGTCTATGTCCTCCACTCCCACTTAGTCGACAAATGTACATTCTGTGTAGTGGTCAACCAACCTGAATGGTAACCAGAAATCATGAGGGAATAAAAATAAAGGACGTGGTAAAAATCGTAAGGGTGGGAGGAATAATAATAATAAACCCAAGGACAATGGTAATAATGAGAAGTCGAATAATAATGTTGGTGAGGGAAAGAAAGAAAGTCAAAAGGTGAAGTTTCCTTACAAGCTTTGTACAAACAATCACCTTACCCACTTGTGACCCAAACTTGTAGAAGTTGTGAGGCATTTATCTCTACCACTCCCTGTGCTGACTAATCCCTTTCCACATAATCATCACATGGCCTCGAGCTCCTTGAATGTCGGAAATGTAGTAAGTGGAAGTCAAAACCCTCCAGCGCAAGACAATGACCATCTATGCATCAATATGGTCAAGTCTCAGGTTAATGTAGCCACTCGGTCTCGCGATTATAGTTCTTCATAAACTATACTTGGTCTAGAGTCTCCCCCTCCACCGGAGACACCTTTACAGATAGAAAAACCAGAGCCTCTGTCTCGTATTCCAAAAGGAGTACTCAAGCACTCTACCCACAACCCTAATGCTAGAGCCGCCCATAATTACTCTATTGTTGAGGATCTGGGTTAAACCCCTTGTGCGATGTCAGATCTGGAGGTACTCCAGATGTGTCCTTCATAGAGGAATGCCTTGTTATCTGCGTTAGGAGCTCTAGATCCCTGTGGCTCTAAGGTTATCAAGTTTGACATCACGGATGTGAAGCCTCTCTTTCCTTACCATGTGGCATTCCAAATCCACGTGGATTACTCAAAGTATACCATCAAACGTATTGTTGTTGATGAAGGCACTGCAACATGCATGATGTCCTTAACCTGTTGGAAATACATTGGCTCTCCAACCCTCTCTTAATATATGACCATGTTGACCACATTTGAAAGTCGTTCTTTCCATCCCCATGGTATTCTTCATGCCTTCCTGGTCTAGTTAGGTGGGAAGATGGTGGAGGTGGATGTCGAGGTGGTTGATGTGCCCCTTGACTATAATTTGTTACTAGGACGTAACTGGACTTATGCTATGACTGCAGTCATATCATCCATCTTCTATACTCTATTCTTTCCTCATGATGGGAATATCACGACGATCGACCGGTTTGCATACGTTAGGCCCAATGCATTGGTTAGAATGCATCAGTTAGACCGTCAATTCCCATGATCGTCAATTCTCAGCCGACAACTAAGAATATTGGTGTCATAATGTATTCATCCCTTATGGGTACCTTTGATTTGGTGGCACAAATTCATCATATCTATGCCATGTCCAGTAGGTCTGCTTCATCAATGAGGTCTGTTCCTTTCCGCACTTCATATTTTAATGATCCTTGGACCCTAGCTTCCTCGAATACGTCTTGTGAAGGTCAGTCACATACTCGAATGGCTATGATATTGGCGGAAATAGAGGTATCATATCAGGTTGTTCTTGACTCTTCTGTCGACCCAAAACCTATTGCATCGCAGACGGATGAGGATGATCACGTTCTTAAGTCCATATGGGCCACTTTATCATCTTGTTCACATGACTTCCTCAATGATAATTTACCCTCAGATGAAGCAATCATAGAGGCCATGAATGGTTCTGACATGCCATGGGATGATATGCATGATCACTTTTATTTCCTCCCAGAGCTTGCTAGAATCGAACAAGATGACTTTAGATCTACCTTGAGCAATATAGTTGGTCACTTCGTAGTTCCACTTGATACACACAACATTTATGTCGAAGGAAACATGGTGAGTATCTCTCCTACCATCATGATTGATATCTCTCATATTCCTGGTAAGGTTGAAAATGTATATATCGGTGCAGATTGTTCACCGGAAGAAATTATGATCTACACCGAGCTCTTCAAATAATTCCACAATGTATTTGCTTGGTCATATGAAGATATGCTAGGAATCGACCCTCAAATTATCAAACATGAGATTAAAACTTACCCGGATGCTAAACTTGTTCAAAAACGACTTAGAGCTATCAATCCTAGGAAGGCCCCTGCTATTAAGGAAAAGGTGGAAAAACTGCTTAATGTCAGCTTTATCTACCCAGTTCCCTTGACTGAATGGGTATCCAATCCCATTACTGTGAATAAGAAGCAAGGAATCATTCGTGTATGCATGGATTATTGAGACCTGAATAAGGCTTGTCCTAAAGAAAACTTCCCGACACCCTTCATTGATCAGATTCTTGATGAGTGTGCGGGAAGCGAGGTTTTTTATTTTATGGATGAATTTTTAGGATACAACTAAATCCAGATTAAGCCCGAGGATAAACATAAGATGGAATTTATTTGTCCTTGGGGTACTTTCTCATACCGGAAGATGCCTTTCGGCCTTAAAAACGTCGGAGTGACCATCCAACGAGCTATGAACTTTGCGTTTCACGATCTCAAGAATGTATTTGAAGCCTATCTTGATGATCTCGCTGCTCACTCTCGCAAGAGAGTGGATCACTCTACTCACCTTTGACTAGTTTTTGAAAAATGTCGCTATTACCACATCTGTTTGAACCCTCATAAATGCATCTTTTGCGCTAGGTCATGTCGTCTTCTAGGATTCTTAGTCTCTAAGACTAGGATCATGGTGGATCCATTAAAGGTTGAGGCAATACTTCGTTTGTCTCCACCGTGCACTATTCGTCAGCTTCAAGGTTTACAGTGAAAACCTAACTTTTTACGTCGGTTTATAGTAAAAACTATGCCAACATTACTAAGGTTTTCATGCATCTCTTGAAGAAGGACACTCCTTTTATTTGGGATGAGAAAGCCCAGGAATCCTTCAATTCTCTAAACAAAGCCTTAGTATCGACGCCTCTGCTGAAGCCTCTGGACTATAGTATATATTACTTTCTTTATATTGTCCTGTCCGAAGGGACGATTGGTATGGTTTTAGTTTAGGAGGATGATGAGCTTCGTGACCACATCGTTTACTATCTTAGTCAAAACTTAGTCAGCCCTGAACTCAAGTATTCTCATGTCGAGAAGCTAGCTTTGGCTGTCATTCATGCAATTCAACGATTACGACACTATATATAGCTTTGAAAAACTACCATGGTTGTTGATGTCAATATGTTTCAATACATCCTTACTAGGTGTATCATAGGGGGGAAATATAATAAATGGATTGTCATCTTGCAATAATTTGATCTCGATTTTTCTTTCGCAAAATCCAAGAAATCACTAGTTTTCATCGAGTTAATATCAGACTTCCCTCGATTAGATGAGGATGTTATTCATGTTGATTCATTTGCAGATGAACACATTTTCCTTGTTTCATCGTCAGACCCCTGGTATGGAGATATTGTGATCTATCTACAAATCTCGAAGTTCCCTCTGCATCTTTCGAGAGATGACCAATGGTGTATACGATATCAAGCTAAGAAATAACTTATCGTTAGTGACACTTTGTATCGCCTAGGAGTAGACAATATCTTGCATCATTGCTTGACTCATGAAGAAGCTGAGTCTGTTCTTACTGACTATCATAGTGGGGCTTATGGTGGTCATCTATTTGGGCTTGCGACAACCCAAAAAAATTTGCGAGCCAATTATTTTTGGTTGTCTATTTTTAAATATTGTGTTGAAGCGGTCAAGAAGTGTCACCCCTGCCAGGTGTTCACTTGGAACGTGCGCTCGCATCCATCCCCTCTCCACCTAGTCATTACCGTCAATCCCTTCACCAAGTGGGGGGTGGATTTTGTGGATTGCAACCCAACTTTGGCTGGGGGGCATCAACATATTATCGTGGTCGTAGACTACTTTACTTAGTGGGTCGAGGCCATGCCTATAGTTAAATCTGATAGTAAGATTGCTGCATTTTTCATGTTCAGTCAAATTATAGCCAGGTTCAGAATCCTGAGTGAGATTGTCACTGATCATGGAAACCACTTTCATAATGAAATGATGGAAGAATTAGCATCGAAACTGGGGTTTAGACATGGTCATTCATCCCCTTACTACCCCCAGGAAAATGGACAAGTAGAGGCCGTGAACAAATCTCTCAAGACCATTTTGCAGAAAACTATCAGCCAGAGAAAATACGACTGTCATAACATGCTTTCCCTACACTTTGGGCATACTGAACCTCGGATAATACGTCCACCGATTTTTCTCCTTTACATTTAGTACACGGTGGGGAGTCGATCCCACGTATTGAATGTGAAATATCTTCTCTTAGATTAGCAATTACACTTCTACCTGGCACTTCTAATCTCAAACAATGCCTCATGCACCTAAAGAGTCTAGATGAGCAACGTCGAGATGCCTCTACAACTATCAAAGCGAATAAACAATGTTTCAAGGTTCAGTATGATAAATTTGTATGTCCTCAGCAGTACGTTGAGGGTGACTTGGTCCTTCTTTACAATCAATACAAAGAACCATTGGGTGTAGGCAAGTTCAAACCCATATGGCACAGTCCCTATATCATGTGACGTGTCTTAGAAAAAGGAGCCTACGAATTAGAATATTATGAAGGGAATATGCTGGTTGAGCCTAGGAATGGGATCTACTTGAAAATATACTACGCTTGAGCCCCCAAGCTTGGGTGTAACTCTTTGTATATTAATGTATTTTAGTGTATATATCTTTTCCTCTTTTCATCTTCAGCTTGATTATCAAGTTTTCTTTTAGTTAGAAGATGTCAATGGAGTCTTCGGTCTACTTAAGATTCACAAATGGGGCCATTCATCATACAAGGAACTTGGCTTCCACCGCTTGGGTTGTTTACTCACTTGAGGGTCTACTGGTGTCTTCACATGGTATTATTTCTTTAGAAGTTCACCTGGACTCCCAGTTAGTAGTATGTTAATTGAACGACAATTACCTTGTGCGAGACCCTACTCTACTCCAACGATTCCTACTGGTACAACTTTTGGAACGAAATTTTGATTTTATTACTTATCATCACATACCTAGAAGTTCTAACTATGTATCTGATGCATACACTAATTATGTTTTAGATTAGCATTTTTCATATAAATAGAGAAACGAAAACACATTCACCAATGTACACATTTTGGAGGAGGAATGTATGGCCCTTTGGAGAGAACCTGGGCATGTGTAGGAACAAAACCAATAGCAACATTGTACGTAGGTGGAATAAAAAGATTAGGCCCTCCGGTCGGATTCTGGGCGGGATTAGCAATGGAAGTATTCAAAGCATTATACCTAGGGGGAAGTGATGGATTTGATCTAGGTGGAAGCGGTGTTCCAATAGGATATTGGGTGATCACTGTATTTTCGACAGAAATAGGCGTAGCTTGTGAGACCATGGTAGAGCCGATGAGCTATAGAGGAAGGATTGAGTGAGAACCAACCAACAATTGGTTCGAAATTGTGACGACATTACTGGTTGTGCCAGTAAAATTATCTAAAGGTATTGTATAAGTAGTAGACATC
Source organism: Picea mariana (assembly GCA_032191745.1). Classification (NCBI taxonomy): domain Eukaryota; kingdom Viridiplantae; phylum Streptophyta; class Pinopsida; order Pinales; family Pinaceae; genus Picea; species Picea mariana. Next base: position 89,815 of record JASDQU010751468.1, read on the forward strand.
ACAAGCATTTGTGATGTCATAGGTTGATTAGGACTCATTCCTAGTTTATCAAAAATATCATGTCCCAAAGAAGTTCTCCAAAAAGAACGAACAAGGACAGAGCTAGGATTAAAAATTCCAGCGGTATGAACCGAGATTATAAATGAGTCACTTTGAAAAAGTGGATCGTCTACACCAGACTCTGCGTTAGGTCCAGTAGGTAATACAATATATTCTTCAACAACAATGTCTCTTGATGAATTAATTCGGAGCAACTGTGGATCTTGTACAACACTCAATAGCGGGTTTACGAGAAGTATTGACTCCTCCAATGGAGTAGAACTTCCAATTTCAAAGGCTACTTCGTTATTGACTGCTCCTTTAGGAGAGCCCTATGGTGAGTTAGGAATCAAAGGGATGTAATCTTCTGGATCTTCCAGACGTATCCCTTTCATCCTACGTGAATGACGAGGGCTGATGTTGGCCGCACCAAATAAATAATGAAACAAATCTATGGCCAACTAGAGAAACACACAACACTCACTAATAAAATATAGAAATCAAACCAATCAAACAAACCTTCTTATTTTGAAGTCACTAGTTGGTGATGAAATCCAACGTTGCGAAATCAAGACAAGAAAGGGTTGGGATGAAGCGGGTGGAAAAATTATGTTGATGACCTACTTAATGGACTTACGCCTTGGTGCAAGATCCCACACATAATTATGGGTATACCCTCCAAGGAGCCCTAGTTAGTTTAGCCAACATCGATTCCAGGTATCGTGAATACTTGTCCCTCCATAGTCACCTCATGTAAAGACACTAAAGAGATAGGTCACTAAGGTTACCAATTACTCCAATAATGCATGGGGAACAATCGACAATCCGATCCATGCACAAAGGCAAGGTATCTAAGCCTGAAATCAACTCGATAAGGTCCCCACATGATTTTCTTCTCAAGTGACCCCCAATAATATGCACAATCTCTACACCAAGACCAACAAATCAAGGTGAGTAACTCTGCCCGTCTTAATGTGACCTAAGGTGTGACCCTTGTGTTAGAAGGACTTCCCAGGACAAAATGTAACAAGTGGATTTTAAACTCTCCCTATCACAAGATACTATTGTGTGTTTTGATTCTTTGGAGAGTGTTCCTTTCAACCTATTCCAAAGTGCTATTCTATCTAATGTTGGTGTAGAGAATTTCTAGAAAATAAAAGTTGCTAATAAATTTTAATATTACATTGTATTTTAAGAGGCTGTTGCTTACTCAAAAGGGAGATGGAGATGAAATTGATGATGCATATGACCTTGAACCAATAGAATGAAATAAAAGATGATTATGCAATCATTTACTTCAATGAACTCTAATTACAACAGGGAGAATGTATCTTTCTTTGAAATACAAAATCCATGAAGCACAATTTCTCAATTTTTTGAATGAACAAAATTCCAAATATTTTGAATGCAACAATTTTCTTTTGAAACATCACTAACAACAAGAATGGCTTCAATCCTTTCTTTCTCAAATCAGATCAAAGATGAAATACATGGAAGAAAGTGTAATCCAAGAAAATTAACACACTCACAACACTATTCCCAAATCAAACTTATAATGTAGACAAAAAACAAAATGATGGGAAAGTTTTTTGTCAAATGAAAATAAAAAATTTTCTCAATCAATGAATAATCCAAAAATTCAAATAAATCAAAGATCCTTTGTCAAGCAAGCACTCAAGATCAAGACCTAGAGATTATACCTTTGTGACAAAAAACCAAAAGCAAAAACTTGCAAAAGTTACAAAGAAGGTTTTCAATTTCTGAAAATCAGTCACATGCAAGCTTAAAAATTATAAAACAATCATCCAAAAGTGTCAGAAGTTCATATGAGGCA
>JASDQU010751469.1:0-16714 GCA_032191745.1 Picea mariana
AGAATCAAGTATCCAGCTATTTGAAGATGCATACAAAGCTTGAGCTGATAAAGCATGTCCTTTACTAGTAGAAGAAGGTTTTGGTACTGAAATCTTATGCTGCTTCATGGCTTCATTCAAAGCTTCAAGTTTCAACCAACACTTAGATTCTACATGCCCAAGTCTGCCACAAAAGATACAGGTGTCATTTGACTTCTTCTTCTTTGTCTTGGAGGAAGACTCGCCAAACTTGGAAGATGGAGGAAATGGTTTTGTTTTCTGCTGAGACTTGGAGGCAAACTCACCAGTTGGAGCAAAATTTTTCTTCTGCTTATACCGAGTCTTGTGCTTAGTTTTGGTGTTTTGAGCTACAAGAGCCTTATTGTTAGAGCCAGAAAGAGCATCTAATTGAGTAAGATTAGATTGTTCTCTGGTAAGACGCTCACATAAAAGCTCAAAGGAAGGCATTTTAAACTCACTTTCTAGTGCATCCATAGTAGAATAAAATGCAAAAGAAAATACCTGATAAGGACCTTTTAGCTTGGATAAAATCAAGAAGATGCACTCTTTATCTGATTTAGTTTTTCTGCACCCTTTTAGTTGAGCCACTAGTGCCTTGAATTTGGTGAGATAGTCTTCAACGAATGCATGCTCATCCGGTACCAATGATGACAGCTCCTCTTCCAATTATAGGGCTCGAAATTCATTGATTTTTCCAAATAAGGAATCCAACTTGTCCCAACTTGCTTTCGGAGTTTTACAATCAACTATGTGGAACAATAAGCTATCCGACACATGTAAACCAATGCGGCCCATGGCTTCATCAAGTTTATTTTGATAGGCGAACCTCTCGATTTCCTTAGTGAACACATGTTAAGCCCCGGCCAACATCTGCCAGAGCCCTTTTGATTGCAACAATTGTTGCATCTTAAGTTTCCATGTAGGATAATTATGGAGAGTTAGGAGCTCAATAATCCTTAACTCCGCCATTTACAATAAAGAGTACAATAAAACACTAGATCTAGGCGTATTATCTCAAAAGAGAATGGAAACCTAGGCTTTAAATAAAGAGATCTAAAAATATTTACAGATTAAAAATATTTGGATATCCGTAGGCACAAAGAAGGCTGCACAAAGAAGGTCAAAACAAGGCAAAATACCGCTATCTTTTCTGCTGACAAACAAGGATTGAATAAAGCACTGGATATGTAGTGAAAGGATTTAAACTAGATTTTTAAATGCAAAAAGAAATTGCAAAGAAAATCGGATTTAGAATAAACCCTCGATGATGAACTTTAATGATGATCAATGCTCAGAGGGACAATCTCTTATAGCTTAAATGCTCATCACATTTGCAAAGCATCGATCCGGGTTCGAATCTCTCAGCTGTCTACAAGGAATTTTGTGGGTCATTTGCAGGTGAAGGAAACCATGGTGAAGGCTTACCCCACCGTGGGCGAGGAGTACAAGACCGCCATCGACAAAGCCACGAGGAAGCTTTGAGCTCTCATCGCAGAGAAGAATTGTGCGCCGATCATGGTTCGAATCGCATGGCACAACGCTGGGACTTTCGATGTCAAGACCAAAAATCGAAGGGACAATCTCTTATAGCTTAAATGCCCCAAATTTTTGAGATTTTCTCCCAATTTTGTGAGGTCACTGAGCATAGAGGGCCGTTGGATGAGCTGGGCGCTAGTTTCTCCTTCGATTTCCTCTCGGTATTATAGATAGCGCCCACCAGATCGACCGGTCAAGCTAGGCCTTTGCTGGACGAATCAGATCTTTGCCAGACGAGCTGGGGCATGCTGGGGATTGTGCTTCGATGGAAGTGCAGTCGAAGATGTGTCCAGCCGGAGCTTGCACAGGTCGCGAAATTATTTGCAGCCGAAGATGCGTCGCACTGGAGCGCATACAGGTCACAATTTTTTTTACAAGAATCGGTCGCGACCTTCGATGGAAGAGAGGGAAAACACTGATTGGCTGGAAGAACTTGAACCCGACTGTGAGTATGTAGTGACACAACCTTGATAGAGAGCCGACCCACATCAACAAAACCTCGAATGGTTGTGCAACATAGAAATCAGACACTCATAATCAGATCGCTTTAATCAATATTGGGCAAGTATGATCTTGATCTCAGAAAACTTGCAAATCTCTCAAAAGAAAGGAGAAGGGGTTTGCAGAGCAGCTTTGATACCATGTAGATATTGAGAAAATACAATATCACAAGCACAACAAGATAACTGCAAAGACCAATAACCCTCTACAAAGGAGAGAATGATCTATTAGATTCGTTTGATGATTACATTGAAGAGCTCCTCTATTTAAAATAGGCTGAGAGGAGACAACATTAATGAAGGTAGATGGATAACTCTCTCATGAAGTAATAAGACAAGTAGATGGATGGGATAAGTCAAAAAAACACATGGTGATTATCCATAAACAGCCAAAAAAGGATGACATGACATACCTATCTAAGTAAACTTATACATCAACAAAATATATAACTATATAACTGGGCTGTGGAATATTTGTTTATTATATAGTTGTGAAGGTTATTTATGCATGTCTTGTATTTTTTGCGGTTGCTGCGGTGTGAATGCAAATTTAATTTAAGTTTACGAATGAGGTTCACTAATTTGACCCTCGAATTGAAATGATGAAAATATCATACATGTTGTCGAAAATGTCAGTTAGAGATTCCGTGTTGATATATATGCAATAAACGGAAGCGTAGAACTCACAGGTAAAGGTGATTACAGCTTTTCTTGAATTGAATGGGATAAAAATTATATTTTAATTCTGGAAAAACTAACTTTATTGAAATAAAGTGGAAAATATTAAAATATTTATAAAAAATAGTTTTAAATAAAATAAAAAAATATTATAAAATTATAATATTAATTTTTTTACACTTTTTGAATTTTATAGGATAAAAATTATATTTTAATTCTTGAAAAACTAATTTTATTTCAGTAAAGTGGAAAATATCAAAATGTTTATAAAAAATGGTTTTACATAAATTAAAAAAAAATTATAATATTATAATATTAATTTTTTTACAATTTTTTTAATTGAATGGGATAAAAATTATATTTTAATTCTGGAAAAACTAACTTTATTGAAATAAATGGAAAATTCAAAAAATAAATAAAGTTATAAAATTATAATATTATTTTTTTTACAATTTTTTGAATTTTATGGGATAAAAATTATATTTTAATTCTTGAAAAACTAATTTTATTTCAGTAAAGTGGAAAATATCAAAATGTTTATAAAAAATGGTTTTACATAAATTAAAAAAAAATTATAATATTATTTTTTTATAATTTCTTGAATTGAATGGAATAAAAATTATATTTTAATTCTTGAAAAACTAATTTTATTTTAGTAGAGTGAAAAATATCAAAATATTTATAAAAAATGATTTTACATACATTAAAAAAAATTATAATATTATAATATTAATTTTTGTAAAGTAAAGTGGAAAATATCAAAATATTTGTAAAAAATGGTTTTACATAAATTGAAAAAAAATTATAATATTATTTTTTTTACAATTTTTTGAATTGAATGGAATAAAAATTATATTTTAATGGTTGAAAAACTAACTTTAAAGGGGAAAAATATCAAAATATTTATAAAAAAATGTTAAAGTACATTTGATTAATGAATTCTTTATGTATTAAATTTGGTAGATTTTTGTTTGAATATTATTTATTATTTATTATTTATGAGGTCTCTTAAATAAGTTGTGTGGGAATATTAAAAGTCAAAAGTAATCAACTTAGTGTGAATGACTTTAGATAAATATTTTAAAATTCAAATCTATTTTACCACTTCATATAGGTTGTGGGAAGATTAAAAATAAGAAGTAATCAATTTAGTGTGAATGACTCTACATAACTCTTTTAAAAGTTAATCAATAAACATCGATCATCTCATAAAAAATAATGGCAAAGTACCTTTGGTCTTCATACTCCGTGATAGCTTAAAGTTTACATGGTTGAAGGTGATAGTTTTCGTAATTGATGTGTATGTCGCCTCATTTGTATGCCACATACACATGAGAAATTCCAATATTTGAACGATGCCTTAACGAGCATCATCATATCTAAATTCAGATAGATATTATGAAGTGTTTATTTCACTTTACCCTACTTTTATTTAGATGGAAACATCATTTTAAATACTAACTTTGCATACAACATCAATGAGGGGAGTTTCAATATGAACAATGTTTTAATGATAACCATTGGAGTTAAACTAGAATTGGATTTAAACTAAAATATATATTATAAGTTATCATTTATCCTACTTTGCACTATCTCAATTTACATGACAACATATCATTGTTTCAAGTTCATGTCATTTGCAGTTCACTTCTGCGTGTAGGGTCCTCGATGGTTGTAATACTCGAGGGAGACAATGAAGATCTCTAAATCTTGACCATTATTTAATACACCATTAATGCCTTGAACTATTGGATTGTTTGTGTCAAGACATATGATAAAGGGCATTAAAAACACCCATTTTTCCTATTTTGAGAAAAAAAATTACGTGATCACATTGCTACTATAATTAGAGTATCATGCATGATGGAACTATGCAACCATTTGTTTTCTTGTCTTTGAATTGACTTGGAACCCTCATAAAATGATCAATCAAAATCCATGTCAAACAAAACTCTTGACCTTTTGTTTTACTAGTTCTAACATATATGATCGTAAATGGAGCATTTTGAGTGCAAGTATCAAATGGTTATGTGTAGGAAACATCTATCCACCTTTTGGACTTTCTCCCTAAAACTTTCAATTGATAGGTTGGATAGGTGGGGACCATGAGGTTTTCATGGTTTTGAGTAAAATATGCATCCCTTGTCGCTTCAAGGTATCAAGGAGATAGACTTCATGTTAGCTAGATGTTTCCTTGTGTATGGGTTCAATGCTCCACAAAAATATCTGTTGTTGATTGTCCATGCCATACTTTCCCACAACACATGTCGAGCTTTGCTAAAATTGGTCATACCTCATCGCATTGGTTTGAATATTTTCCATTTCTCCCATGCTCACATTCCACCAATATTGTTTGGGCACTACATGAGTGTGAGAGTAATGGAAAATATTCAAGTTTATGTGTTGGAATTTGACTATCAAAATTCTCTTCATTGGACATGTTGTTCATAAAAAATCATTAGAATTTTTAATTAATTGTCATCCACAACATCAAATTTATTTTGTGAAACACATTTTTGATGGTTAATTTGATTTCCAAACCATTATTAAAATTGTGTAATTATGAGTTATTGTTGCAATGCTTTCCATATTTAAAGGTTGGAGAAGGATATGGGAAAGAGAAGCCGATGATTATTCTCCACCAAGGCCCAATGAGACTAATGTTGGCTATGTGTTATATTCTTTGCACGAGTAGTAGTGTTTGAGCATATGCGCCAGGCGTGCAGGGAGTCCGGGGGCAATGCCCCCGGAAATTTTTTTTCTTCCTTGGGAAACGTGACACCTACCTCGAGAAACGTGTCATGTATTTAGGTGGTTTTTTCGACACATGGTTTTTACCGATGGTTTTCTATTTTCGGTTAAGGAATTAGGGTTTTGGACTAATTCAGGTCATTGGGTTAGGGTTTTGGATGCCACTGGCTCCTATATGTATATTGTATTGTAAACAATGTAACACAATGTATGAATATAATATATGTTGGTTTTCCCGGTTTGGGTTTCCAGGGGAAAATTCTCTGCATTGTATCTTTTCTGTTCTTTTCTGAATATCTGTTTACAGTAGACATTGTGCAAGGTTAGAATTTACAACTAATGCAAGACGTGGGAGTTAGAGACACTATATCTTGCATTTTTCTTATTTTTGTTTTATCTTAAAGGCCTTTGAACAATTTTGCTAGTTAATCGAGCCCCAGAGCTCAACATTCATGTAGAAAATCATTACAAATGAGTCAATGAACTTGAGGTTGGTTCCAATCCCTTTATATTGGGAATTTGATCTCTTCTTCATTTATTTAGGTTTTGTTGAATATATATATATATATATATATATAAGAATATGTGTGAGGCATTATCACATAGAAGTTACTTCAACCTATGGTTGTATAGCTGCATAAGATATTGGCTAGACCATGCCCACAAATTCAAACCCACTGTGAATTTTAATGGTGAGATCTTTGAGATTCCAAACTATTCCACTACTCTGAGGTAGGGTGAGCATGTTGTCACAGAGGTTACGCTGAATACATTGTTAAAGAAATGACTCTCAAAGTCTCCCACTACTAAGGTTCTAGAAAGTTATTAAATGTTTTTTCTTATTGGTCCACATAAGTTGCAAGGATGCATAAACATAGATAAATGTAAACCCAACAAATGCATTTGGGTTGTTTACAAGCGTGGATTTTTGAACATTTATCTCGCCTCGACATAACCCTTCTCCTAAGTTAGAAACCCTTGAATGAATGTATTAAAGAGACCTAGTATTACACGGTTTCTAGACCTTGAATATTTATTACATAGTCATTCATCCCAAGCTTAGAATATTCTCCCCCATTGAAATGTGTATGTGCATTAGAGAGATATGATGATAATGATTGTTTAAAAATTAACTTTGATTTATTTGAGCTTAACAAAAATGACAAAAAGTTATTATTATTATTATTTTAATTTTATTTATATTCTTGAAAAAAATTGGAAAACAAATTAATAAATTTTCATATTTTTAATATTATCATAAACAATTTTTTTTTTAAATTTAATATTTAACATTAAAAATTCCTCATTGATATATAAAAATAAAAAAATGAAATGAATAAAGGGCATTTTAAATATGTGAGGCTATTTTCTTTTATCATGTCCAAAGATAACGGATCTTAATCTTCTTAAGAAATAATGATTTCTATATACATGCCATTTTGGATAAATGATTAGCATTTTAGATGTGTACGGATTTTTTTCAAAGTGCCCAACTATATATATCACCGAGACACATAAATATTTCTCAAAAATTCTAATGTTTTTGAAAATGTAATATTAATTATTATGTGATTTTTTTTTAATGTCGAGTCATTAGAATTTTAAATTATTGAATGTGCTTCTTTTAGATTTGCAATATCATTCACAAGTGACTCGTGTGATGGAAGAGAGCTGGTTTTCTAAGGAATCCTCATCACATTGCATGGACATTATGTCGTCCGTCGATTAGATCTTCAACCTCCTCTTCTTCTACATAGCTAACATTCCAATGTTTTCAAAATGCTTTGTTTAAAATTATAAGTGGAGAAATCTCTCATCGACTACAATCATAACACCAATATACTGCATATTTTCCAAGAAACACATGGACATTTTCTTTATGACATCTTCATGGGCAACATTAAATCTTGAAATGAATTTGGTGAAATATGTTGCATGTAGTGTAGCCTAGTCGTTATGCCTAAAGGACCTTGAGTTTGTCTCATTCTGAATCAACAGTTTGATTTGGATACCTTGGAATACTTGAAAAACATAATGAATTAAACTAGTATTGTATCCATGATTTATCTAAAAATGCCATGTTTCTTTACGTCGATCTTCAATAAAAATAAAATAAAAACTGATATGGAGTTTTAAGAAAATATAGCCATCATATCTCATTTCAATATCAATTTCAGTGGAGTTTCCATGTGAGGCTTTAGATTCCTTCAAGTATATTGGATGTTCTCACCTTTACAAACCATAAGTTACTTCAAAACAAATTAAGAATGGGTCTACGTTCCTTTGTGGAGTCACTAGATGGGAAATAGATCTTTAAGGAAATAACCTCATTAAATCAATGTAGCAAAACTGAATATTATGAATTGGACTTTCTTTGGAAACAACACCAAAATGTTACCTCCCAAACTTGCACTCAAAGTTATAAATATGTGAAACACAAGTGAAAGACTAGGGGAACTTAGGAGGGTTATCCAATGTCACCACAACAACACCTCCTCTATTGGACTATCTTGTCATTGATGTCAAAGGGTTGATGTCAAGTTGTGTCATAGTGATATGTTGTCATGTTATAGATGGATTGATGTGTTGTCATTGATGTCAAGGTTGATATCAAAGGAATTTGTATCATTAATGTTATTGATTATGTTTTCATTGATGTCAAAGGGTTGATGTCAAGTGGTGTCATAGTGATATGTTGTCATGTCATAGATGGATTGATGTGTTGTCATTGATGTCAAGGTTGATAGCAAAAGAAGTTGTATAATTGATGGCATGTCATGGTTGGTAGGAAGAACCAAATGGATGAGCTCCAAAGTGGCCCCCTTATGGTGAAAGCCCTCACGGGAAGTCGCTCTTGGATAAAGTTCTCAAAGTGGTCCTCTTATGGTGAAAGCCCTCACGAGAAGATGCTTTGTAAAGTCCAAATGGTTGGGTGGTTGAGTAGTCCCAACAATATGGTTAAGAAACCCAAGTTTGTTTGAGAGTTAATGTAATGAAGATCAATAAATTTGCAAGTGATGCCATTCTAGATAGATATTACATGTTGTGCCAATTCTGGTGATATGTGGTATGCCACGTGGACCCTCTCAGGGAGATATGACCTTGTGAAGTTGGAGAACCCTCACGAGTTATCTAGAAGCCCCTAGAAGGTCAAAGAAGTCGAGAAGAAAAAAGAAGTCAAATTATTCTAGAAGCTCATAGAAGAAGTTGACTAGTCAAAGTGGGTGAAACTAGGAGTTAATCATGGGTTAAGTTGTTGCATAAAGAAAATAATTTAAAAATAAATTAGTTGCAACTAGAAGTGGTGAAATTACTATTTGTGGATAAAGTGGTTGTAAGTGGACAAAGTGGTTAGAAGTGGGTTAGCCCTAAAAGAAGGAAGTTGGTTAGAAGATAACTCCTAGAAGAAGCTACTTGGAGAATATAAATAAGAGAACAATGATCTCTTATGGTGATGATCTTTGAGCATATTGAATATCTATTTTTTGGTGAAAGGTTAATTGCAGGTACTCATGAAAGAATCAAAAGTTTCACAAGTCTAAGGTAGCAAGGAGATTTGACGACGAAAGTTTTAGAGCTTCAAAAAAACCCTAGTTTCCGAAGTGTATGCGGGCTGCAGTGGATCAGGTTGCGTACGTACGCGGGCTGTAGTGGAGGAAGGCGTGTGTATATGCAAGATACAGTAGAGGAGATCACGTACAGGTTAAAAAGTCATGAAGACTTGAGATGATGTTGGTGTCAGGTCCTTAAAGTCTGAAGCAAGTTCCAGATCAACATTCTATAGGTTTAGATCATCTACAAAAGTTATGGTATGGTTACATGCTCGGCTTGATGCTTAGATCTACTTATGGTATGATGAATGCCTGAAGGATTCTTGGTATGGTTGTTGTGAGATATGGATATGGTATATGTTGGTTGGTTGATTGACTGAGCAACACTCTCATGTATGGTATATCTTTGATATGGTTGAGGGATATTGTAGTGTCCCCAAGGCCGAGCCCCGTTACAGATCATGATATATGCAATGAATTGTAAATGTGTTCTATAGGCTGGTGAGCCAAGTTTTGTATAAGCTGGAAAGCTTATGTGGTTGTTAGGCCAGGAAGCCTAAGTGTTTGAGGGCCAGGAGCCTGCTGTTGTACTTGTATGTATGCAGAATAATCAATAAAATATAAACACCACCAGGTGCAGACCGACCACGATGAATGAGTGAAGGGGGACTGAGCGTCCACAGAGTGGGAAAGAAACTAGGGGCTGGAAGGTGGGAAAGGGGCTGAGTGTTGAGCCTAGGGGCTAAGCCTAGGGGCTTAGGCTTGGAATAGTATTTTAATATTATTTCTTAAAAAGCCATGTGCATATTATTTTATCCTAAGTTCCTAGCAAAAAGGAAAGGCGTGTACAGGGAGGCATGCGGATGGAACGCATGCAGTTACCAGGGTGACAAATGTCCACCCTGACGCATGCAAATAAAACAAAAAGGAACAGCCGTGGGGGGGAATCTCTCGCATTCCATTCGACCCAACTACCATGAGCAGGAGCCGTAGGAGCCAGTCTACAGGAGACCTCGTGTATGTCTGTTATAGAGAGGAAGCCTGTGTTGGGTGCTGAAGAAGGCGTGTTTACCCTTGTTCAGAGCCGCGGAGTCTGTCTATGAGAGAAAACCAGTGTGTGCATTCCCTGAACGAAATGTCCATGTCAATTTCGGGGAAGAGTCTCTGTTTGCCCAGGAAAAGTTGAGCGAGCTTGTGCGTGGAGTCCTATTCTGAAATCTTGACCGAGAGAACATCCTGTGACTGCTGAACTGGTTCTTGGGAAGCCTGTGTCCATTTTTCCCTGTGTTTGTTGTGGCGCGCAGTTCTGGACTGCGTGAGGCTTGTTGGCCTGTGAGCGAGTCCCTCCAGGTGAGAGAGTGCGCAGAGGAAGGAGAGAGCTCTTGGAAGGAACTCTGTAGCTGCCACAGAACCCGAAGACTTCCGGTCCGGTCTGTTCCTGTAACCCAAGGTAAGGGAGACTGGCAGCCGAAGGACTGTCCAGGTGACAGAGAAGGTGCACTCTCCTGGGGTGGAACAGGCATGTGGGGAATGAGGGTCTTTGGGCAGTGAGCATGGGAGATTCCTGGGAGAGCCTTCTTCCTGGTGGCTGTGTGTGACTGAATTCCCTGTAACCTCAGTCCGAGTCTGGATTCCTTGCCCTGGGGTGGAGCTCAGTCCCAGCTCAGGGGTGACCCACTGTTGAGTTGAGGAGCAGTGCGGTCTATGGCTGGGAGGTTTGTGGAAGGCCTGCATTTGGTTAGTGGATTTCTCCACTGTCACAAGATAAGTGTTTAATTATATTTTTACCACATTTTATCATGACTGTACTGGATCCATTATCATGTTTTCCGCTGTGTAAATGAATTACTGTTGAAATCTATGGATTGTCTAATTATAACAGTAACTATATGTTTATTCTAAGAATTAAAATGTATCTCTTTGCTGTTACACATGTGATTATACAATTCTGTAGGTTTTATGTAAAAGTCCATGTACAGATTGGTTAGCGAGAGGTTTGAAAGCCTCAGTAGTGAAAAGTGACACTACAATTTGGTATCAGAGCGCGAGTAAGCTCTGGGCTGTGAAAAGTGACACTACAATTTGGTATTAGAGACAAGGTTTCGACACTGAGCCTAGATGGGCCAGTGGAGCGGTCTTTGGACTGAGAATGTGAGGGGAAATTGAGTCAGGAGGACCAATTTCGGACCCTGGTTTTCTCCGAAGCGTCAAGGAGACACTTGACGAGTTTTTATTAAGAACTCAGGAAGTATAGCGGTGCTATGAAACCGCAGGCTGGTGTGGTCTATGGCCACGGGGAGACAGGTCTCTACACCAATGGTGTTAGAACCTTAGGATCTGTTCGGGAGGGAAGGCGAGCCCTCATGACCGTCGAATCTGGAAAAATGTGCGTAAGGATTAAAATTCCTTTGGAAATGGCACAGGAGTGTGGAAATCGCGATACGCGAAATCCCGAGTTAGTTAGAAACCGTTTGAGCCGTCAGATCTCGACCGGAAAACTCGACAGCCGTTGGATCTGCCGGGAGGTGTTTGAAGGTTAAATCTCATAAACTAGGGGCGAAAGCTCTGAAATAGATCTAAACCGTTCGAAAGACGGAGGACACGTGTTGTGAGATTTCCCATTTCGGGAAATCGGGATTCACGAATCTGAGGACATTTGTGTTTTGGCTTTGGAAAGTCCGAAACCCCGATAGGAGGTATGAATGTGGTCATGTAAGGGGAGGTCATGTGAGCCTGAGTCTAGCCGGAGGGCTAATGGGAGTTAGAGCGCATCGACGTTTGGAAGCCCAAAACCTCGAAAGGATCTGCACCGCAGATCTGAGGAAGATTTGACCGTCAGATTTTTCTAGGAATGAACATGGACACGTGGAGTTGTACCACGTGCCAGTGGGGACGAGAAGAGAAGCGAGAGTGGTGGGACCCGATGATGTCGTTAAAAGCGACGTGGACCCCCCTGAACGTACCACATGCCACGGTGGTGAAGGATGACAGCTGTGTTGTGGTCCCCGAGAATAAAGTAACTCGCAATTTCAGAAACTCACGAGATAAGGCCATGGGAGCTTGACATTGAGACTTGCGAAGTCGCGAAGTAGCGAGAACGAGAGGAGAAAAGTCAACATCGCTTCTCAGGGTTTCGTGAAAAGGGGGTACCAGGGTTGGATGCCACAACTCATGAAGGTGTGAATAGCGAAGAGTGCTAGCACTTAGCCCTAGACTACGGTCATGTGTAGCAGACGCTAGCGAGGAGGGAGCCATACCTGTGTCGCATCTCGGGTATCGACGGTTAGGGGAAATGAGTCAAGGGTCTTCAACTCACGAACTCGCGAGATCGCGAGTTGCAAAAGGGTGACTCTGGTTACGAATATCTAACTGTGGGATATTCATGGACCGAAGTCCCAAAATCCCAAAGTGCTGAAAATGAAGGTTTCGAAAACACGAAAATTGCAGAACCAAACGAGAGCTCAGAAAACTTAATTGAATCAAAATGTCTTTCGTTCTTGTTCGTATTGGCTTATAAATGTTACATATTGTTCCGAAGGAGTAATGGCCTGACAAAATTCGAATTTAATTGCACAGTGCGTGTGCAGAGTTCAACGGAGCTTAGGATTCCAGTTAACCAACGCCGAGTATGGAATGGGAAAAGGTGATGATTGCCTCCGAAATAGGAGACGAACGGGAAGGAAAGGATGTCAATATGGGAGTGGAAGGATCGAACTCCAATGGGCACAGAAAAGAGATGGGTAAGGAAGAACATATGATGCAACTCATCGAAAGATTGTAGAAAGATGCCCAAGCACGCCTAGCTGATATCCGAAAGCTCATGAAAATCCGAGATCGGCAGGGTGAATTCAATTTAAAAATGTTGAAGAGCCTAGAAAGAATAGAAAAGAAATTGGAAAAAGGGAGTGACACAAGCAGATCAAGAAGTGTCAGAACCCCTGAGGGGAGAAGGAGATCGAGGAGTGGTAACAGACATTACCGTCTCTCCTCGAAGCATTCTGGCAAGGAGACACACAGTAGTTCAAGCCCGTCCCCTACTAGAAAACACCAAAAATCTGGAAAGGAGGAATTGAAAGGAGAAATGAACAAGATTAAGCCTCCAACATTCGATGGAGAACATAAGAAGGAGGAAGATGCCGAGACTTGGTTGCTTGGCATGAAGAAATACTTCCAACTGCAGAATTATTCTGCCCATGCAGAAGGAAGAATTGCAATGTACCAACTGAAAGGAAAAACATCCATGTGGTGGGATCAGTTTGTACAGGTGCAGCACATCAGAGAGAAAGAGGTCACGTGGAAGGATTTTAAGAGGTATTTCGAGAAGAATTACCTGACTAAAAGATACTATGACAAGAAGATGAAGGAGTTCTTTGAACTCAAGTTGGGCAGTATGACCATTGATGAGTATGAACGAAGTTTTCTGGAACTACTGAAGTATGTTCCATTCATCAAAGACGAGGCTGTCAAGATTCAGAGGTATCTGAGTGGATTGCCACCTTCCATTGGTGACAAGATTCAATATGATGATCCTAAGACCATGGAAGAAACCATAAGAAGGGAGAAATGCCTATACGAACAACAAAGAGAAAAGCCTACCTTTCGGAAGGCTTGGGATGACCAGAAGAGGTTTAAGAAAGAACAGAGGCAGAAGGGAAGCAAGCCTTCCTTTTTCAGAAACAGTCCTTGGGGACAGTCATCTTTTAAAGAGCCCAGGAAAGTTGAAGGGAGTGAACAGATGCCAAGGCCTCCACCCATGGAGTGTTGGGGTTGTAAAGGGAATCATAGGTACAGAGACTGCCCCCACAGAAAAGACAAAGCAAGAAATGTCCATACTGTTTAGCAAGTTGAAACAGTGGAGGATATGGGTAGCAGAATGCCGAGGATCTACGCAGCCCTGGACAATAAGAAAGCGGAATTTCAATCACACATGATTGAAGTTGAAGGTATGATCAACAACCGACCACTTGTTATTTTGATTGATTCAGGGGCTAGCCATAGTTATGTATATCCTAGAGTGGTGGAAAGTTTGCATCTAATGAAGAGAAAACATGAGAAGTCTTGGTTAGTGCAGTTAGCCACAGGGACCAAGAGGAAGGTCACTGAATTGGTTAAGTCCTGTTCGGTGGACATGAAAGGAATGAGCCCTAAGGCTGAATTGAACATTCTGCCTTTAGGCTCATATGATTGCTTAATTGGGATGGACTGGTTGGACCAGCACCATGCCCTTTTGGATTGTCGTAACAAGAGGTTCACATGTCTAGACAAGGAGGGAAATCAGGTAACAATCCAAGGAATTCCCAGAGCCGTGGCTGTTAGAGAAATCTCAGCCATGCAGCTGAAGAAATGTTACCGGAAAGTCTGTCAATTATTTGTAGCCCGGGTGGAAGAAGTATTCCAAAATGTGGTCTCAAATCTGGAAGACCATAGGGTGCTCAAAGAGTTTGAGGACGTGTTTCAGGAGGTGCCTAGACTACCTCCGAAGAGGGACATCGATTTTTCTATAAATCTGATGCCTGAAGCAACTCCAATTTCAAAGGCTCCTTATAGAATGAGCACACCAGAGCTGAAATAGTTGCAACTGCAGCTCAAAGAGCTACTAAAGAAAGGTTACATTCGTCCCAGCGTGTCACCGCGGGGAGCCCCAGTCCTATTTGTGAAGAAGAAAGATGGGACGTTGAGGTTGTGCATTGACTTTCGGTAGTTGAATAAGGTCACTGTCAAGAACAAGTATCCTTTGTCGAGGATTGATGATCTTTTCGATCAGTTGAAGGATGCGAAAATATTTTTGAAAATAGATCTCCGATCTGGATATCACCAAGTGAGAATAAGGGATGAGGACATTAGCAAGACCGCCTTTAGAACAAGGTACGATCATTATGAGTTTACAGTGGTGCAGTTTGGATTGTCCAATGCGCCTGCTGTCTTTATGTGCTTAATGAATGGAGTGTTCAGAAATTATTTGGACAAGTTTGTCATAGTCTTCTTGGACGATATCTTGGTGTATTCCAAGACAGAGGAAGAACATGAACAACACCTGAGAATGGTGCTACAGGTGTTGAGAGAACACCAGCTGTACGCAAAACTGAGAAAGTGCTCCTTTTACCAAAGGAAGATCCATTACTTGGGGCATATAATATCTGAAGAAGGGATCGCTGTGGATCCTGAAAAGGTATAGGCCATTCGAGAATGGCCAGCGCCAAGGAATGTGACAGAAGTTATATCTTTTATGGGTCTGGCAGGCTACTATAGGAGGTTTATAGCTAGATTCTCAAGGATAGCGCATGCTATCACTTCCTTGCAAAGGAAGGAGAAGAAATTTCAGTGGACTGATGAATGTGGGAGCAACTTCCAGCAATTGAAGCAGTTGCTAACTAGTGCTCCAATCTTGAGGATTGCAGATCCAAACAAGGATTACGTAGTGTGCACAGATGCGTGTAAGGAGGGGATGGGAGGAGTTCTCAGCCAAGAAGGATTTGTAGTTTGCTATGAATCCCGGAAGTTGAAGGAACATGAGAAGAATTATGCCACTCATGATTTAGAGCTGGCAGCAATCGTCCACGCCTTGAGGAAATGGAGAGATTACCTCATGGGCAAGAGATTCGAATTAAGAATAGACCAAAATGGTCTGAAATATTTATTTGATCAGCCAACCTTAAATGCCAGGCAGATTAGATGGCTGGAATTTTTGTGTGAATATGACTTTGATATCAAGCATATCAAAGGGAAAGAAAATAAGGTGGCTAATGCACTTAGTAGAAAAGTGCACGAATTACATGCTACAACCATTAGCATGTACTAGACCGAGATGAAAGACATAATTTTAGAAGCTGCCAATGCCGATCTGCAGTACAAAATACTTGTAGCAAAACTACAGCAGCATGAGAAACCACAAACCAAGGAAAGTTACACCTTGGAAACTGATGGTTTACTTCTGCATAAGAACATAGTATATGTACCCAATGTCCGAGAATTGAAGCTAGCAATTCTAAAAGAGATGCATAACGCGACTTATGCTGGACATCCTAGATATCAAAAGACTGTGGCAGCAATCAAAAGCCATTATTTTTGGCCGGGTTTGAAGAAAGAAATTGCTGAATACATCGCCAGATGTATGGAGTGCCAAAAGGTTAAGGTTGAGCATAGGCACCCAGCAGGGTTGCTGCAACCTTTACCTATTCCTGAATGGAAATGGGACATGGTAACAATGGATTTTATCACAGGATTGCCCAGAAAAAGCAAGCAGCATGATTCAATCATGGTGGTGGTGGAAAAGCTTACTAAAGCTGCCCATTTTATTCCACTGAAAACCACCCATAGAGCAGCAGATGTTGCTGATATCTTTTTAAAAGAAGTTGCACGCTTGCGTAGAATTCCTAAGACTATTGTGTCTGATAGGGACCCGAAATTCACTTCGAATTTCTGGAAAGGACTGTTCAAAGGATTCAGAACGAATCTGAACTTTATCACAGCATATCATCCCGAGTCTGATGGACAGACAGAGAGAGTAAACAGAGTAATAGAAGACATGCTTAGAATTTATGTGATGGGTAAACCATCAAGGTGGGAAGACTACCTGCATCTGGTAGAATTTGCCTACAATAATGGGTATCATACATCTCTGAAGATGAGCCCATTCGAAGCACTTTATGGAAGAAAGTGCAAAACTCCAGTGAGCTGGGATAATCCAACTGACAGGGT